>SJYC01010774.1:0-17359 GCA_006408675.1 Madoqua kirkii | reverse complement strand
GCAGCAGCAAGGGCTCACTCTGTGGGTCGGAGGAGAGCTGCCTGCTGTTTATCTTCAGGGGACGTGCCCCAGATCTTCAGCGTCGGGGTTCCTGGGATGCTGGGGGAGCTGGGGACTGACGGGCCCGTGGGCGTCATGGGGATTTCAATCTGGAGCAAGAATCAAAGGTCTGAGGTCAGGGGAGCTGGCCGGGCTCCACCCCTGCGAGCCCCACCTCCTGACTGACTGCCGATGCCCAGTGCACAGAGGCCCCGCCGGCTACCTGCCCGCCCCGGTCCGCCTACACTCACCTTGGGCTTCTTCACACCATTGCCGCTGGGCTGCTCTTCCGAGAGCTGCCGCTTTCGCGGCTTGTTCTCAGCCAGGGAGGTTTCCACCAAGCTTGAGTCTTGGGGCAGGGGAGTCGCGTTCAGCCCTAAAGGTCCGACTGGTGGAGGGAGACCAGCAGAGTTGCAACCAGGGCCAGCGGCTTAAGAGCCCCAGTACTGCGAGTCCCGCCCCCGCCCTCCTTCTCCTTGGAGAAGAGCACAGGGGCTGGGGTGCAGGAGAACACTGGGCTCCACCCCTGCAACCGTGCGGCCCAGGCCAGGGCCTTCCAAGGTGCGCCCTGCTGAGCCCTACCTCGCCTCTGAAGTATGATTTAAGGGGTCAATGCATGTGACCAGTTTAAAATGACACCTGGCATAAGAACCAGAATGGGGGAGTCCCTGGCGGTCCAGTGGCTAGAACTCTGCTTTCACTGCTGAGGGTGAGGGTTTGATCTCGTTGGGGAACTAAAGATCCTGCACGCTGAACAGCATGGCCAGAAAGAACCAGAACGACAGGAATAAAGGAGAAACTTAAGAAACACTTGGAACTCCTGTGGTGACACTGAGGATGACTGTGACGGTGGGTAGGGTGCAAGTCCTGCGCTGCCTCTTACTGCCTTGAGGTCTTGGGTCAGTCCCTTCCCCTCTCTGAGCCTCAGTGTCTTCATCTGCAAAATGGGGGCGGACTGCCCAGAAAACAAAGTCCCCAAGTGACAGGGACCCAGACAGATGGCCTGCACCCACACGTCATCACATCGACATGGGCTCCCAAACAGTGCTGCTCACTGCTTCCCACTTTCACTCAGCTAACCTCACCTTACACGCTGGTTCTCCAGGGAGCCTTCCCTGTGCCCCCTCTTCCCTAGACCTGCTCGGCACCCCTGCTGGGCTCTGACTCTGTTCTTCCTGCAGGTGCTATACTGTAATACTGGGCGCCCCCAGCAGGCAAGGGCAGGACCAGATCTACCTTGCTCACAACCGCATCCCAGGCACAGTGCCCAACGTGCAACCCAAGTTCAACAACACCCACTCAGAATCATCTTCCTGTGTCAGACAGTCTCTGCTGCTGGAGGACAGCTTCCAGGCGGACAGGACTGTGTGTCTGTCTTGCTGGGCACTGTGTCCCCTGGCCCTACACAGTGCCAGGTGAGTTAACAGCTGCTCAGGCAGGGTACATTTGGGGAAGGCCCAGCTGCCAGAAGCTGCTGAGACACTGCCCCCCACCGGCCTCGTCCCGAGGCTGGCACTCACAATCACGTCGTGCTGGCCGAGCACAGGCATCTCCCACAGGGACTGGTTGGTGAATCGGTTGAAGTAGTAGGGACGGTTCTCCCTTCGGCTCCAGCACTTCTCCCAGCCTGCGTGTACCAGCTCCTCTGCAGACAAGCACAGAACCCAGCCAAGGTCACGGCTCCTCCTGGGCACCCTGCTGACCCCACTGCCCTTCCACGGCCCCTTGCCAGTACCTGGGAGGTCCTGCACCAGGCGGATGGGCTTTGGAGAACAGGGCTGGCTCTGACTGGAGGTTCCGGGGGAGTGACTCAACAAGGATGCTTCCTCCCGGGGGCTGCCGTGATTCTCATTGGCCATCTCAGCACCCACACCGGACCTGCCACACAGAGTACTGAAAGGTGTAAGGGCCAGCAGGGCGTGGAGGTCAATCCCTCCGACCCCGCTCCCCACAACTGCACCCGAATTACAATCCACCAAGGGCCCCAGTGACCACCTACACGTGTGAGGCCGATCCAGTCCCATACTGGAGGGCCAGCCTGCTGCCACAGGAGCCCTCAGGCCTAAGTTGCTGTTCCCTCAACTGTCAAATGGGGGCACTCCTGATGCTGTTTTGCCTGGCTTACCACTAGGTCCTCCAACCTCCAGGAACCCTTCCTTCGATCCCTTCCCCAGGCTTGGTGGTCAGAGTCCCTCCCTAGGATTGTAGCACTCAAATCCTCTGGTCCATCAACTCAGTTTGCCCCCCTCCGTTAGACTGTCAGAACTCCCAGGCCTCAGAAGTGGGTCCAGTTTGGCTCTGGCAGTCAGCACGGTACCAAGGACCAGGAGAGCTGTATTCATTCTGCCAATGTTTACAAAGCACCAAGAGTGGCAGACAAGATGAAATAGGGTCTGCACCTGAGGAAGTTGTTCCCATAAGCAGCGCAGTAACTGCTCCTCTTTCCTTTTCCTACCCAGTAAAATCTAACTGGAACACAGCCCAGCGCAGGAAGGAGTATGGCCTCGAATTAGATGCCTCCTCCTAACTACAGAGCAGGAAGGTATCTGTTGCTAAAAGAACCAGGAAGGCTGGAAGGAATACCGAGTTCAGTCCTTCATAATCCCCAGGTGAAAATTTAAACACCCACAGGAGGGTCAGCTCCTTCTGACTAGCATTCCCTATTACCCCACCCAAAGCACACCGGCACAAGCCTTAATGGCCAAAGAGGTTCCCAACCCGGCTGTCAGACTCCTAGGGGGGCCACTGAGATCAGGATGATGCTCTGCAAGTTTCACTGTAATAACACCCCAAAGAAATCAAACGTTTACCCACAAAAAGACCCCAAAGGCATAGTTAAACACTGGTTTTTCTCTGCTGCTGAAATTTTATCAACTTATTGTGGTTGCATTGATTATTTCATGATGATCAGAAGCTCTGATGTTGACAACAGCATAGCAATCATTGGGTGGTGGTTTTTATTGTACATTCATAGACATCATTGTTAATTTGGAAAAGGCAAAGCGGTCACTTCATCTGTATGGTTTGGCAGATAAAAATGCAGGGAGCAAGAGAACACACAACAAAAGGGGGCCAGGATAACAAAAGGCTTGGAACCACCGACCAAGGGAAGCTGCCTTGGTTCTCTGGGGAAAAGGATGCCCTGTGCCTTAGGGCTGACCCCCAGGTCTCAAGGCTGAATTAGGTCCCTCTTTCTCTCACCCTCTGGGGTCTGCAATGCTAGCATCAGAGGGTTTTCTTCTCCGGCCAGATGGACCCCCACGTCACCGGGTCCCACAGAGGCAGTGGGCGGGGTGCCTGCAGGAAAGCAGAGCGCAGGAGGATGGGCTGGTCAGCAGTGCAATGGACGGGGGCCCAGGGGATTCCTTGCATCAGCAACTGCAGAGCAAAGAGAAGAGAAGAGTCGCAGACCTATGAGCTGCGGCAGGACAGGGACAATGGCACGGGGGCAAGGGGAGAGCACGCTGGGAGCCCCCAGGACAGGGCAGGACACCTGTGGGGACATGGGGATTCGGGGGCGAGAACAGCATTTCTCAAGCTTCCCAACAACCAACAGGTTCACCTTCTCGGACTTGCAGCCCACACAGTCCCCCAGGGCCGAGCTGAGGAGGGCCCTGAGCCTGCTTTAATGCTCTGCTCTGACGGTTGTCACATTTTTAATAAATATTTAACAAAGGGCCTGTGCTTTCATTGGGACACTCGACACCACAAATTGTAAGCTTGTCCGGCCAACCACAGTACTGAGACAAAAGTAAACAAGCATACATATCACAGATCAGGGGTGGGCGCGGCCCCAAGCCACCTACAACGAGTGAAAAAACATTTCCCTGAATCAGGTCTTTAATTCTAAAGACAATAAAGCATGCAAATGCATTAAACGACAAAGCGTGTTCACCTTTATTGAGATATTTTTCCCCGAGCAATACTGTGTGATACTGGTGCACCAGGCAGGCCAGCTATGCAGAGAAGGACAAGCAGTTTAGTGGCCTCGCTGGTTAGTGAGGTCGAACCATGACGCAGCAGTATTTCCGAAACGACCTGTGCATCACCAACACCGGGGAACTTGTTTAAAAACCCTCAGATTCCTGTCCGTCACTCCACATCGTAGAGAAACGGGGAAAGGAGGCACACAAGTATCCGTATTTTTCACACACACCCCCAAGAGTAGGGTTGGGAAACCGGGTGACTAATTTTCTCACTTTATACCACTTCAAATCTTCACCAATTTTGTTATGATTAAAAAGCTTTTTAATTTCCCAGGTGATCTGGACACAGCAGGTCGGTGGCTCAAACACCAGCTCTGGGTTTGGACAGACCCCGGTTCCACACGCTTCTGCCATTTTCCGACTTCTAACAAGAATCATTCGGCCTCTACGGTCTCAGTGCGTAGAGCCTAGCACACTGTACACTCTCAGTAGGAAATAACTGCTATTACTAAAAGAACGTTTTTATTTATCCTGTGGCTTCCCGACCCCCACTCATACCGCAGTTCAACAGTGCCCAGCAGCTTAAGGATAAACAACTGTATCTGCGCAACCAGAGGAACCCACCAGGAGGAAAAAGAAAAAAAAAAAAGACTCCGACTCCAGGACTGGAGGAGGATGGGGCGGGATCATTCAGTAACGCACCAATCAAAATCCTCCGACTCAGTAGGGAGGAGTCAAAGGGTTCCCGAAGTGCGCAGGCGCGGGGGGCGCGCGAAGGAGGGGGTGGGCCGACTCCCAGCGCGCGCGCACTTTCCCCCTACCCTCCAGCGGGGGCGGGCTGTTTGGCGCGCGCGCGCGCCGGCCCATCTCCCGGGCTCCGCCCCCCGCCCCGCCGCGCGCTCCCGCCCCCGGGCTGAGGCGACTCAGAGTCGGAGCCCGACACAAAGGCGGTGGCGGCGGCAGCAGCGGAGGGGCCCTAGAGGCCGCTCCGCCCGCGCTCTCCGGACCCAACTCGCTCATCCAGGCCACCGGCTCGGCCGCCCACCCGTGGGCCTAAGATGGCGGCGGCGGCAGAGACAGGACAAGCGGTAGCCTGAAGCGGAAAGCGCCGGAGGGGCCACCGCCGCCTGGCTTCGGAACCCCAGACCCTGGCGCGGCTCGCGGCGGGACCATGGCTTCCTGGGGCTCTTACCTGCCCGCAGCGGACTCGAGGGGACGCGGTTACACGTTCTGCTCGACCGCCCGTTTTGCCGCCTCCGCCTCGCCCTCCCCAACGCCGCTGCCGCATCTTGTGTCCCGGGCCGGGACTCCGCGCTGCGCATGCGCTGGTACCGCCTCTGAGGGACCTCGCCGTCGCCGCGCCGCCATCTTGAGTGTGGCAGGACCGGCCGGCTCCTTAGACCCCGCTTGCTTTGAGCCCCCTCCCTTTCTCCCTCGTCCTTCCCTGCTCTTCCAGACGAGTCTAAGGGGCGGAAGGCAGCTTTGCAGGCCCTGAGGTGTGGACTGGGGAACGAACCCACAAGCACGCTCCCTGCCTCAGTTTCCCCCGCGAGCACACCCGCCTGGAGTAAGGAGGTGGGAGGGGAAGGGGGTGTTTCCCTAGGATTTGGATGGGCGGTGCGGCTGCAAGGTCGAACTGAGTATGCGCACCAGGGGGCTCGGGGAGGGTTTGAAACCTGCTAGGACTCGGCTCAGACGCCCACCCGGGGGCGGAGTCCTGGTGACGTAAGTTCTGGATGCTCGGAGGACCTGGGTCCTAGCTCCCGGGCAGCTCTGCCACTCCACGGCAGTCGCCTGTCCTCTGGACGTGAGTCCAGGATGTTTTCCAACCACTTCTCGTATGCAGGCTGCATGCACATCGAACTTTCTCCCCTAATGAGGCTGCACAAGTTCTAGGAACTTAGTAGAAGAAATTCAAATTAGCCCTGAGAGACTTAGAATAAAGATGGCTTTTGCCAAAGTTAGAAAATTGTAAACTAAATGCATCAGAGGACTTTCCAACACTTGATGTCGGTGGTTGCTAGTTGCAGTGCAAAACCTCACTGAGAACTCAATCCTGCCACAAAAATTAGCCCAGCAGGAGGCTGGCAATCGCTAGGTGCCCAAGGCTGGCTGTCTGCAGGGTTCTTTGGTAGGGGCGGGCAGAAGACACTAGCTCCACCTCCCTCTGGCCTCCTCTGGAAGCTGACCTTCAGTCATAGTTTAGGAAGATGGGCTTGCCACCTGCTGAGACTTGCACTTCCCACGTGGAGCCTCAGCCTGAGCTAGGCTATTGCTTGTATCAATCAGCGGGCCTGGTCCAAGCAGTTGGTGGGATTGGAGCATGCTAAGTCGCTTAAGTCGTGTATGACTGCGACCCCATGGACTGTAGCCCACCAGAGTCCTCTGTCCCTGGGATTCTCTAGGCAAGAATACTGGAGTGGTTGCTGTCCCCTCTTCCAGGGGATCTTCCCGACCCGGGGATCGAATCCCCATCTTTTATGACTTCTGCGCTAGCGGGCAGGTTTGTTTGTGTTTTTCTTTTACCAGTAGCCCCACCTGGGGGTGCCAACAAACCTGAGACAGTACTGTAACGAACAATTAAGAACTAGGCTTCCCATCAGTGTGGGTTCAGACTCCTCCATTCTAGATGTATGGCTTTGAAGGAGTTGCTTAACCTCCTAAGCTTTAGTTTTCTCTAATGGACAATAAGGCTGTTTACATCAAGATTTGGTGAAAATTAACTGGGATGGTGCCTGTGGAAGTACTCAGCATAGCATATGGCACGAACTGTGCTGTGCTTAGTCGCTCAGTCGTGTCCAGCTCTTTGCCACCCCATGGACAGTAGCCCACCAGGCCCCTCTCTCCTTGGGGATTCTGCGGGCAAGAATACTGGAGTGGGTTGCCGTCCTCCAGGGGCTCTTCCCAACCCAGGAATCGAACCCAGGTCTCCCTCATTCTTTACCAGCTGAGCTACAAGGAGGCACTAACAGATGTTAGTTATTATCACCTCACGGGGTTTGAGGATTGTCCCAAATAGATCTGAGCCCTCTGGAAATAAACTGGCTCCTTGTAGGCACAGTAGATGCAGTGATCCTCCCCTCACAGTGCCTGCCGTTCACTTGGGAGGCTTGACAGGCAAGGGCTTCATCTCAGACAGACACAAGGGGACCACATACCCTGCTTTGTCTGAGACGGGTCTTGATTTATGTCTGTTATCATGGTATAGTTATTAATATGGCTTGCCTTCTCAAAAGGGCCCTGGTATGGACAATAAATTATATGGTTACTCTAGACTTATAGAATGCCCGGTGTTACAAGCTCACTAGCTGGTTCTTATTAACACTGGATGTAAAAATGTAGTGATGGTTACCTGCTTGTCCTTTTGTGTATTCAGTGTAATTTTTCATTCCTTGTTTGGAGTCTCTTAATTGATTATCAAAGCACCAAATAACCCAAGTGCCTGTCTTCTTTTACCATATAGTCCTTTGCAAGATTCTCCCAGGTGGTGCAGTGGTTAAGAATCTGCTCATCAGTGCAGAAGATGCAGGAGAGGAGGGTTCAACCCCCAGGTCAGGAAGATTTGGGGTAGGAAATGACTCCTCACTCCAGTACTCCTGCGTGGAGAATCCCATGGATAGAGAAGCATGGCGGGCTCCAGTCCATGGGGTTGCCATCGGACAGGAGTGAGCACAGGCGCGCACCTCTGCAAGAACCCTGAGAGTGGAAATGGTTATGTCAAATCTACACGTGAGGAAACGGAGGCTGGGGCTGGGGTTGGGGGCAGGGGTGAAGTGACTCTAGGTTCAAAGCCATGAAGTGAGAGAACTGGGCTTTTAAGTTCAGGGTTCTCAACACCAAAACTTTTTAAGGCTGATTCCTTAAAATCATACTGCTGCTCTCTCGTAGAGAAGGAAATTTGGACTTGGGACAGGTGGCTTATCTGAGCTCCCACAGTGGACCTGTACATTTCCACTTCAGCATCTTTCAGGGTTTTCTAACTCAAGAGTGTTAAGCACTGCTCTCCACCTTTTTTGCCTCCCCAAACTTGTTCCTCCCAATATATCCTCATATCTTCTCTCCATCCTCATTTCTACTACCTAAAGCAGTTTAAAGCCTTTTTTCTTGTTAACAGTTTAAAACCTTTTCTCTGGTGTATTTAGCATTTTCTAGGGGCTGCAACAAGCACATTACATACATTCATGTTATTCACAACTTGGACCTTCAAACCTGAACCCTCATCTCTTTCTTGCGTTGACAGGCACATTCTTTACCACTGCACCACCACCTGGGAAAATCTTGCAGAGGACTATGTGGCAAAGCAGAAAGAGAAATGATCTGTCACTGAGTGAATCTGGTAAATTAGCACTCAGTCAAGATATTGCAAAGCACAGGATAATCACTGTTGCCACTACTTTTGCAATATTCACGTCCTTGCTTCTATATTCTATAGTTTAACCACCTAAGCACACATCCCTAAAAAGTATCCTTTCATTTCACCTGTTCTTCAGACTTTATATAAATGGAATTATATATGTGTTTCTTTTGTTCAACACTGCACTTGCAAGACCCATCTAAGTAGTGTGTGTAGCTATAGTTAATTTTCATTGCTGTATCTGTCTTCCCACTGTATATTTTTCTCTATCACTTGGAGTATATTTGAAGCTCCCCCACCCTGTACCTTTTTCCTCAGTTACTATTGGTTTGGAGATCAGTTCCCAAACTAGTCTGATCATCCATCTGTCCTTCTGTTAGTACATAATCCACCAGTCACAGGAATCTAAGCTTGGTCATATGGCAAATCTGAGCAAGTCACCCTGGCCTTAAAACCCTGGAATGTCTCCCCACTGACTGCACAATAAATTCTCAAACCCCTACCTTGGCTTCCAAGATGATAGAAATGAGAGCTACTGTGGCAGAGCATTTGCTAGGGGCTGTGCCAAGCATTTCACATACATTCATGTTATTCACAGCCTGGACCTTCAAACCAGCTGTCCTTCCTTTGGTCCCAGTGATCTCCGTGATGTACCTAAATGTGCCAAGTTCTCTCTTGACCCTGGGCCTTTGCATATGCTGTTTGCTGTCACTTTTCCTCCCGTCTTTGCCTAATTCAACTTTCATCTTAACTGAGATGTCACCTCCACCAGGCAGTCTCCCCTGAATTTGCTTGCACTTAGACTAGACTGCTAAGTCACTTCAGTCGTGTCCAACTCTGTGCAACACCATAGACAGCAGCCCACCAGGCTCCCCCGTTCTTGAGATTCTCCAGGCAAAAACAGTGGGTTACCATTTCCTTCTCCAGTGCAGAAAAAGTGAAAGTGAGGTTGCTCAGTCATGTCCAACCCTCAGCGACCCCATGGACTGCAGCCTTCCAGGCTTCTCCATCCATGGGATTTTCCAGGCAAGGGTACTGGAATGAAGTGCCATTGCCTTCTCCAGCTTACTGTAGACTAGGCACCTAGAATACAGAAGGTCACCTCTTCTGATTCCCCTATCAGCCTGTGCTCAGGGTTTGTTCATTTTCTTCAAACACGAGGCTGTGGACTGCTGAAGGGCAGGGCCAGGGCTCGTCACTCCTACAGTCCCCAGGCCTAGCACTGTGCCCAAGCCTCTGAATATTTGCTGGCTGCAGACAGACCACACCGGGTTAAAGTCTTGTTGACTTTTTCAGGTGTCCTCATCTCTATTCCAGGCTCTGGTTTCTGTGGTGGGAACACCAAGGCAGCGCCCTTTGGGACACCAAGAAAAACATGAGCTGCCCGATGTGGCAGAGTCCCTGCCAGCAGCCTGGAATCCTTCACTCCCAAGGTGGGGGTGAGCAGGTTGAGTAAAGATCCCAGGACTCTCAAGCACTGCAACAGCTCCTCTGTAGAATCCTCAGTAGACAGCAGGCCTGGGTTACGAGAGATGGTTGGAGTAAGCAGAACTCCTCCAGATCTAGCCAGTCCTGGCTGGGAAACCAAGCAGAACCCTGGGTGTGGAAGCCCTTTTGAGCAGTTTCTAATCAGGGAAGGCAGGCAATGCAGGGACAAGGGAGGAGCAGTCAAGAAAAAATATCGCAGGGACTTTCCTGGTCTTGCAATGCAGGCAATGTGGATTTGATCTCTGGTGGAGGTTTCCCTGGTGGCTCAGAAGGTAAAGAATCTGCGTGCAATGTGAGAGACTCGGATCCGATCCCTGGGTCGGGAAGTTCCCCTGGAGAAGGGAATGACAACCCACTCCAGTATTCTTGCCTGGAGAACTCCGTGGACAGAAGAGCCTGGAGGGCTACAGTCCATGGGACAGCAAAGAGTCAAACACGACTGAGTGACTAACACTTTCACTTTACATTGCTTGGAAAGCTAACATCACACATGCTGGGGAGCAACTAAGCCCATGCCTGTGCGTCACAATTGGAGAGTCCATGTGCCTCAAGGAAAGATTCTACATAACGGAACGAAGATCTTGCATGTCTCATCTAAGACCTGACGCAGCCAAATAAGTAAATAAAATATTTTTTTAAAAAGAACAAAAGCGCATCCGTAGGTCAGAGTCCTGGTTCTGTCTCGAGGGATACACATAACAATATCTTTGAAGTCTTTACAGAACCAAAACCCCCAACAAATGGAAGATGTTAGCATTCTTCCTTCCAGATAAAAGGAACCAGAGAGATGTATTAAGAGCAGACCACCTGAGGCCAGATTGAAGGAGTACAGGCCCAGCAAATGCCCTAATCTTTATCAGCAATCTGGCCCTTCAACCATTGCTATAAAACTCCTCAACAAATTCTTCCTTCACTGAGACACACAGTTTTGAGGGCCACTAGCTGCTCATTGTGATCCCCCTTTGCTTGGCAAAGCAATAAAGTTATTTATTCTTTTCTACTCCACCCCAAACTCTGTCTCTGAGATTCAATTTGGCACCAGTGCACAGAGGCAAGTATTCAGCATCAGCCAGGAGCCTGTTATCAGGGCCTCTGAGGATCCCAGCCTCAAGTCAGGACAAATCTATCTACATGTTATAGTCAAAACATAAACATACAGGCTCAGAGTGCCACATATCTTCACATCCTTGTTCTCTCCTACTACAGCAAGAAGCTGCTGAGAGAGAGCCACACGTTTCAAGCCCTGAGGTCCTGGCAGTTATGAAACCGTGTAACTCAGATTGGGGTCTCAAACGCATGGTCTTTAAACTGAGATCACACCCAGTCTTAGGAATTGATGAAACTCAGGTTCTTGATGTCCTATCACAGAAAAGATTCAGTGAGACAAAGTGACAGGTAAGAAGTGGATATATTTAGAGAGAAACATACTTCATAGACAGTATAGGGCCATCTCAGAAGGCAAAAGTGGCACCAAGGTGCAGGTTGTCAGTTTTTATAGGTGTGGATACTTTCATTACTTCGATGACAGAGGTCCGTCTACTCAAATATGTGATTTCTCCAGTACTCATGTATGGATTTGAGAATTGGACCATAAAGAAAACTGAGTTTGGGTCTTGATTTATGTCTGTTATCATGGTATAGTTATTAATATGGCTTGCCTTCTCAAAAGGGCCCTGGTATGGACAATAAATTATATGGTTACTCTAGACTTATAGAATGCCCGGTGTTACAAGCTCACTAGCTGGTTCTTATTAACACTGGAGTGTAAAAATGTAGTGATGGTTACCTGCTTGTCCTTTTGTGTATTCAGTGTAATTTTTCATTCCTTGTTTGGAGTCTCTTAATTGATTATCAAAGCACCAAATAACCCAAGTGCCTGTCTTCTTTTACCATATAGTCCTTTGCAAGATTCTCCCAGGTGGTGCAGTGGTTAAGAATCTGCTCATCAGTGCAGAAGATGCAGGAGAGGAGGGTTCAACCCCCAGGTCAGGAAGATTTGGGGTAGGAAATGACTCCTCACTCCAGTACTCCTGCGTGGAGAATCCCATGGATAGAGAAGCATGGCGGGCTCCAGTCCATGGGGTTGCCATCGGACAGGAGTGAGCACAGGCGCGCACCTCTGCAAGAACCCTGAGAGTGGAAATGGTTATGTCAAATCTACACGTGAGGAAACGGAGGCTGGGGCTGGGGTTGGGGGCAGGGGTGAAGTGACTCTAGGTTCAAAGCCATGAAGTGAGAGAACTGGGCTTTTAAGTTCAGGGTTCTCAACACCAAAACTTTTTAAGGCTGATTCCTTAAAATCATACTGCTGCTCTCTCGTAGAGAAGGAAATTTGGACTTGGGACAGGTGGCTTATCTGAGCTCCCACAGTGGACCTGTACATTTCCACTTCAGCATCTTTCAGGGTTTTCTAACTCAAGAGTGTTAAGCACTGCTCTCCACCTTTTTTGCCTCCCCAAACTTGTTCCTCCCAATATATCCTCATATCTTCTCTCCATCCTCATTTCTACTACCTAAAGCAGTTTAAAGCCTTTTTTCTTGTTAACAGTTTAAAACCTTTTCTCTGGTGTATTTAGCATTTTCTAGGGGCTGCAACAAGCACATTACATACATTCATGTTATTCACAACTTGGACCTTCAAACCTGAACCCTCATCTCTTTCTTGCGTTGACAGGCACATTCTTTACCACTGCACCACCACCTGGGAAAATCTTGCAGAGGACTATGTGGCAAAGCAGAAAGAGAAATGATCTGTCACTGAGTGAATCTGGTAAATTAGCACTCAGGTCAAGATATTGCAAAGCACAGGATAATCACTGTTGCCACTACTTTTGCAATATTCACGTCCTTGCTTCTATATTCTATAGTTTAACCACCTAAGCACACATCCCTAAAAAGTATCCTTTCATTTCACCTGTTCTTCAGACTTTATATAAATGGAATTATATATGTGTTTCTTTTGTTCAACACTGCACTTGCAAGACCCATCTAAGTAGTGTGTGTAGCTATAGTTAATTTTCATTGCTGTATCTGTCTTCCCACTGTATATTTTTCTCTATCACTTGGAGTATATTTGAAGCTCCCCCACCCTGTACCTTTTTCCTCAGTTACTATTGGTTTGGAGATCAGTTCCCAAACTAGTCTGATCATCCATCTGTCCTTCTGTTAGTACATAATCCACCAGTCACAGGAATCTAAGCTTGGTCATATGGCAAATCTGAGCAAGTCACCCTGGCCTTAAAACCCTGGAATGTCTCCCCACTGACTGCACAATAAATTCTCAAACCCCTACCTTGGCTTCCAAGATGATAGAAATGAGAGCTACTGTGGCAGAGCATTTGCTAGGGGCTGTGCCAAGCATTTCACATACATTCATGTTATTCACAGCCTGGACCTTCAAACCAGCTGTCCTTCCTTTGGTCCCAGTGATCTCCGTGATGTACCTAAATGTGCCAAGTTCTCTCTTGACCCTGGGCCTTTGCATATGCTGTTTGCTGTCACTTTTCCTCCCGTCTTTGCCTAATTCAACTTTCATCTTAACTGAGATGTCACCTCCACCAGGCAGTCTCCCCTGAATTTGCTTGCACTTAGACTAGACTGCTAAGTCACTTCAGTCGTGTCCAACTCTGTGCAACACCATAGACAGCAGCCCACCAGGCTCCCCCGTTCTTGAGATTCTCCAGGCAAAAACAGTGGGTTACCATTTCCTTCTCCAGTGCAGAAAAAGTGAAAGTGAGGTTGCTCAGTCATGTCCAACCCTCAGCGACCCCATGGACTGCAGCCTTCCAGGCTTCTCCATCCATGGGATTTTCCAGGCAAGGGTACTGGAATGAAGTGCCATTGCCTTCTCCAGCTTACTGTAGACTAGGCACCTAGAATACAGAAGGTCACCTCTTCTGTATTCCCCTATCAGCCTGTGCTCAGGGTTTGTTCATTTTCTTCAAACACGAGGCTGTGGACTGCTGAAGGGCAGGGCCAGGGCTCGTCACTCCTACAGTCCCCAGGCCTAGCACTGTGCCCAAGCCTCTGAATATTTGCTGGCTGCAGACAGACCACACCGGGTTAAAGTCTTGTTGACTTTTTCAGGTGTCCTCATCTCTATTCCAGGCTCTGGTTTCTGTGGTGGGAACACCAAGGCAGCGCCCTTTGGGACACCAAGAAAAACATGAGCTGCCCGATGTGGCAGAGTCCCTGCCAGCAGCCTGGAATCCTTCACTCCCAAGGTGGGGGTGAGCAGGTTGAGTAAAGATCCCAGGACTCTCAAGCACTGCAACAGCTCCTCTGTAGAATCCTCAGTAGACAGCAGGCCTGGGTTACGAGAGATGGTTGGAGTAAGCAGAACTCCTCCAGATCTAGCCAGTCCTGGCTGGGAAACCAAGCAGAACCCTGGGTGTGGAAGCCCTTTTGAGCAGTTTCTAATCAGGGAAGGCAGGCAATGCAGGGACAAGGGAGGAGCAGTCAAGAAAAAATATCGCAGGGACTTTCCTGGTCTTGCAATGCAGGCAATGTGGATTTGATCTCTGGTGGAGGTTTCCCTGGTGGCTCAGAAGGTAAAGAATCTGCGTGCAATGTGAGAGACTCGGATCCGATCCCTGGGTCGGGAAGTTCCCCTGGAGAAGGGAATGACAACCCACTCCAGTATTCTTGCCTGGAGAACTCCGTGGACAGAAGAGCCTGGAGGGCTACAGTCCATGGGACAGCAAAGAGTCAAACACGACTGAGTGACTAACACTTTCACTTTACATTGCTTGGAAAGCTAACATCACACATGCTGGGGAGCAACTAAGCCCATGCCTGTGCGTCACAATTGGAGAGTCCATGTGCCTCAAGGAAAGATTCTACATAACGGAACGAAGATCTTGCATGTCTCATCTAAGACCTGACGCAGCCAAATAAGTAAATAAAATATTTTTTTAAAAAGAAACAAAAGCGCATCCGTAGGTCAGAGTCCTGGTTCTGTCTCGAGGGATACACATAACAATATCTTTGAAGTCTTTACAGAACCAAAACCCCCAACAAATGGAAGATGTTAGCATTCTTCCTTCCAGATAAAAGGAACCAGAGAGATGTATTAAGAGCAGACCACCTGAGGCCAGATTGAAGGAGTACAGGCCCAGCAAATGCCCTAATCTTTATCAGCAATCTGGCCCTTCAACCATTGCTATAAAACTCCTCAACAAATTCTTCCTTCACTGAGACACACAGTTTTGAGGGCCACTAGCTGCTCATTGTGATCCCCCTTTGCTTGGCAAAGCAATAAAGTTATTTATTCTTTTCTACTCCACCCCAAACTCTGTCTCTGAGATTCAATTTGGCACCAGTGCACAGAGGCAAGTATTCAGCATCAGCCAGGAGCCTGTTATCAGGGCCTCTGAGGATCCCAGCCTCAAGTCAGGACAAATCTATCTACATGTTATAGTCAAAACATAAACATACAGGCTCAGAGTGCCACATATCTTCACATCCTTGTTCTCTCCTACTACAGCAAGAAGCTGCTGAGAGAGAGCCACACGTTTCAAGCCCTGAGGTCCTGGCAGTTATGAAACCGTGTAACTCAGATTGGGGTCTCAAACGCATGGTCTTTAAACTGAGATCACACCCAGTCTTAGGAATTGATGAAACTCAGGTTCTTGATGTCCTATCACAGAAAAGATTCAGTGAGACAAAGTGACAGGTAAGAAGTGGATATATTTAGAGAGAAACATACTTCATAGACAGTATAGGGCCATCTCAGAAGGCAAAAGTGGCACCAAGGTGCAGGTTGTCAGTTTTTATAGGTGTGGATACTTTCATTACTTCGATGACAGAGGTCCGTCTACTCAAATATGTGATTTCTCCAGTACTCATGTATGGATTTGAGAATTGGACCATAAAGAAAACTGAGTTCCAAACAATTGATGCTTTTGAACTGTGGTGTTGGAGAAGACTCTTGAGAGTCCCTTGGACTGCAAGGAGATCCAACCAGTCCTTCCTTAAGGAAATCAGTCCTGAACATTCATTGGAAGGACTGATGCTGAAGCTGAAAGTCTAATACTTTGGCCACCTAATGCAAAGAACTGACTCCTTAGAAAAGACCCTGATGCTGGGAAAGATTGAAGGCAGGAGGAGAAGGGGACAACAGATGAGATGGTTGGATGCCATCAACAATTCGATGGACATGATTTTGAACAAGCTCCGGGAGTTGGTGATGGGCCGGGAAGCCTGGTGTGCTGCAGTCCATGGGATGTCAAAGAGCTGGACATGACTGAGTGACTGAACTGAACTGAATTTCATAGGCTAGTGAGTGGGATGAATAGTCCAACTATTCTGGGGAAGGGGATGAGGATTTCCGGGAATTGGGGCACCGCCCCTTGTTGACCTTTTATGGTGTGCCATGAAACTGTCCTGGCACCTGCGGGTGTGTCATTTAGTATGCAGATGTGTGACAATGAACAAATACTCAAGGTCAGTGAGGCTCAAGGTCTAGTGGAAGTCTGGTCCGCCATCTTGGACTTAGTTGGTTGTAACCTGTTTACGTCACCCGGTCCTATGGCTATGTCATTTTTCTAAAGGCTGTGCTCTCCCCCCTTCCCTCCTGTTCAGTTGGGAAAGGGAGGTTCCAACCCTATTCCAGATTGCTTTTCTCCCCACCAAGGCCAAGCCACAGCTTCCCTGAGACCCTGTTCTGCAGCGCAAGTAACAATAAGGCAGTTTTGGACTTCCCTGTTGGTCCAGTGGCTAAGACTCTGAGCTCCCAACGCAGGGGGCCTGGGTTCGATCGCTGGCCAGGGCACTAGATCTCACATGCCGCAGTGAAGATTGAAGATATCACATGCTGCAACTCAGACTCAGCACAGCGAAATTAGTAAAACACTAAGGCCGTTTCCAAGGCGAGTGGGTCTGGCAGTGGGAAAGCTGCAGAAGAGGCTGCCACCCTGAGCTGTGGTTTCCAGGGAGGGGCTCTGCAGCCATCCTGGGCCAGACGAGAGAAGCCATTTAGGCCGAGAATAGATGAGGGCAACGGGGCGTCTCCTCTGGCCTCCGCGGCCTGGCGAGTGTCTGATGTGGTGTGAGGCGCCCTGGCATTTCTCCGCTACCCGATACATTTGAGGCCTGTCCCAGAAACGAGCACCAGCGATAAGCAAGATGGGCTCTTTGTCTTCAGGAGCCCACAGAGCAGTGGGGGAGGCAGACACATGAATAAACCCTCTTCTACAGAAAGATAAGGGTTCTGATGGGATAATCAGGGGAATGGGCTGCAAAGGAGAAGCCTTCAGAAGAGATAACAATGAGGTGGGCTTGGTGGGAAGAACAGGATTTTCCAGGTAGGGGAGGGTACGGCCAGGCCTGGAGGCATGAAAAGACATGTTATGTTTGGAGAATTATTCCAGCCTGAGTGCTGCTGGGGAATGGGTACCAGGGCCTCGGAGCCCAAATCCAATCCCAGTTCTGGTTTCAGTTCAGTTCAGTAGTTCAGTCGTGTCCGACTCTTTGTAACCCCATGAACTGCAGCACGCCAGGCATCCCTGTCCATAACCATCTCCCAGAGTTCACTCGGACTCACGTCCATCGG
>SJYC01010772.1:0-18068 GCA_006408675.1 Madoqua kirkii | reverse complement strand
GGGCCTTTTTTTTTTTTTTTTTTTTTGATGCACGGCGCCGCTTTCAGGGTCTTAGCTCCCAGTGTGCGTGTATGCTAAGTCGTGTCGGACTCTTTGCCACACTATAGGCTGTAGCTCGCCAGGCTCTGTCCCTGGATTCTCTGTCCATCCCTCTGTCCATGGGATTCTCCAGGCAAGAACACTGGAGTGGGTTGCCATCCTTTCCTGCAGGGGATCTTCCCGACCCAGGGACTGAGCCCGAGTCTTCTGCAGCTCCTTCATGGCAAGTGGATTCCTTTCCATGGAGCCACCAGGGGAAGCCCTCTTAGTTCCCTGACCAGAGATCAAACCCTGGGTCCTGGCAGTGGAAGCACAGCGCCCTCACCACTGTGCTGGCCGGGAAATCCTGAGGCCTGTGTTTCTGACTTAAGCATCTGGGTGCAGGATGGTGCTGTGAAATGAGATGGAGAACACGGGAGAGGAGCAAAACTGGAACCAGAGGTGGGGATACTAAAAGAGCTCTAGCTCAGTGGAAGAGAGGAGGGAGGTCAGGGACCATGATGCCCTGTGACTTCCAGCTGAGGGGCTGGCCGTCCTCGTCAGATCAAAGCCTGTGTATATTGGGTCCTTGTAGTGGTTTATTCACTAAGTCATGTCTGACTCTTTTGTGACCCCAGGGACTCTAGCCTACCAGGTTCCTCTGTCCACTGGATTTTGCAGGCAAGAATACTGGAGTCTGTTGCCATTCCATTCACCAGGGGATCTTCCTGATCCAGGGATTGAACCTGGGTCTCCTGCACCACAGGTGGATTCTTTACTGACTGAGCCACCAGGGCTGGGCCCCTGAGATTGGAGTATTAGAGCATCTTGGAAAATTTTAAGATGCTGGAATATTTAGAATGTTTCTTGCAACCTTTAGGCGATCCCTGAAGTATTAGAGACAAGTTTAGCCAAAGAGGTGGCCCATCTTTATTATCAAAAGGAAAAGTCACCATCTTTTTCTGTCCCCTCTCTTCAGGTACGTCTACTTCTACTTTATTGACTACCCCAAAGCCTTTGACTGAGTGGATCACAACAGACTGTTGTGGAAAATTTTCAAAGAGATGGGAATACCAGACCACCTGACCTGCCTCCTGAGAAATCTGTATGCAGGTCAAGAAGCAACAGTTAGAACTGGACATGGAGCAAGAGACTGGTTCCAAATTGGGAAAGGAGTATGTCAAGGCTGTGCATTGTCACCCTGCTTATTTAACTTATACACAGAGTACATCATAAGAAACACTGGGCTGGATGAAGCACAACCTGGAAACAAGATTGCTGGGAGAAATATCAATAATCTCAGATATGCAGATGACACCATCGTTATGGCAGAAAGTGAAGAGGAACTAAAGAGCCTCTTGATGAAAATGAAAGAGGAGAGTGAAAAAGTAGGCTTAAAACTCAACATTCAGAAAACTAAGATCATGGTATCTCGTCCCATCACTTCATGGCAAATAGATGGGGAAACAATGGAAACAGTGACAGACTTTATTTTTGGGGGGCTCCAAAATCACTACAGATGGTGACCGCAGCCATGAAATTAAGAGATACTTGCTCCTTGGAAGAAAACCTATGACCAACCTAGACAGCGTGTTGAAAAGCAGAGACATTACTTTGCCAACACAGGTACAGGTCCATCTAGTCAAAGCTATGGTTTTTCCAGTAGTCATGTATGGATGTGAGAGTTGGATTGTGAAAAAGGCTTAGCGCCAAAGAATTGATGCTTTTGAACTGTGGTGTTGGAGAAGACTCTTGAGAGTCCCTTGGACTGCAAGGAGATCCAACCAGTCCATCCTTAAGGAAATCAACCTTGAATATTCATTGGAAGGACTGATGCTGAAGCTGAAAGTGCAATACTTTGGCCACCTGATGCTAAGCACTGACTCATTGGAAAAGACCTTGATACTGGGAAAGATTGAAGGCAGGAGGAGAAGGGGATGACAGAAGATGAGATGGTTGTAAGCCATCAACAACTCGATGGACATAAGTTTGAGCCAGTCCGGGAGTTGGTGGACAGAGAAGCCTGGTGTGCTGCAGTCCATGGGGTTGCAAAGAGTCAGACAAGACTGAGCAACTGAACTGAACTGAATTTCAGGTACTTTGAAATTTTATTACCGGCTTAAGAACTCCAGGCATCTAAATAGCACTGCTGCAAATCCTCCACCCTGTCCTCAAATCACGTAGAGGCTAGAAAGCCCATGCTAGGTGACTAGCACAAGCAAGGGCAGGAGGCTTAGAGGGCCTTCAGAGAGAGGCCCCGTGAGTCAGTCAGTTCACAGGCTGTAAGAGGCATAGAACCTGGAAAGGAAGGTAGAGCCTGAAGAAAACAAAGAAGAAATCAGAGGGAATGAATGAGCTGCCTGAGGCCAACATCGGAGCTGAGCTGGAGAGGTATCGGGAGAAAACTGAGGGCATGGATGATGCTTATATATATTTTGGCTGGACCACACAGCTTGCAGGATCTTAGTTCCCTGACCAGAGATCAAACCTTGGTCCTCCTGCAGAGGACGCAGGAGCCAGGGCTACAGCACCCCGCAAGAAGCCTTAGGATCCTCGACTTTCAAACCTGGAAGGGCCTTCTAGGACCACATGGCTGGCTCCTTAACCTGAAAAAAGGAGGAAATGGGACAGAAAAGGAGAAATTGAAAGACTAAGTCTTCCAACTTTAGAAGCCACAGAAGCAATCAACAGCTCCACCCTGGCTGAACCCTTAAAGCCCTGGTCTGTCCTGTCTCTCTGTCCATTTGGGAAATGTCTGGCCCCCATGGGGGCAGTTCTGCCCAGCTACATTCTGGAAACAGGTGGTTTGGAGAGATGTAATCAGGGTTTCCTGATATGATGTCTGTGCCCTCTCCCCACCAGCCACCACACAGCCCTCCCCTCATTCCAACTGGGCCCCCTCACACGGTCCCAGGCACAGCCTCACTGAGCAACTGGGGGCACAGAGCCTGCAGGGTTCATGAGAGAGAGGCAGATGATTGCTTGGGTGGGCGTTGCGGGGTAGGGGAAAGGTCAGGAGGAGAGATGGGCGGACCGCACGCAGCTTCTCCAACCACGCAAGTATCCAAAGACAACACAGCTGGAGACAGGGAGAGGGAGGGGGAAGCCCAGCTCCCCTTCTGCTGACTTCTTGGGCAGAAATCCAACCTGGTATCCTGTGGTCAGTGGAGCCTCTGTTTATCGACTAAGACCGGTTACTTCCTCCTGCTGTATCTCAGTATCTCAGTCTGCTAAACAGGGGCACTGGCTAATTCAAGGGGTGGCTATGAGGATTAAAGGGGATCATTCAAAAAGAAAGAGGACAGGGGCTTCCCTGGTGGTCCAGGAGCTAGGACGCCACTCTCCCAAGGCAGGGGGCCCGGGGTCTGATCCCTGGTCAGGGAGCTAGATCCCACATGCCACAACTAGGAATTTGCGTGCTGAAATCAAAGAGCCTGCGTGCCGCAACTTAAGACCAACAGCAGCCAAATAAATAAACATTTAAAAAAAGAAAGAAAGATGACAGGCCCAAGGGGTGAAGAGCGTGGGCTCTGGAGCCAGACTGACTTGAGCTAATTACTTCACCTCTCCAGACCTCTGTTTCCACATCTGTTAAGGGGGTGTGATGATAGCTCTTTTGTAGGATATTTTGAGGTTCAAGTGAGTTCCTGTTTGCCAAGCACTTTTTGTTTGTTAAACAACTGCTTAATACTAATAACCAGAGACATTTATTCAGCCCTTTGGTAGACCAAGTACTAAATTTAGCACTTGATATACTTTATGATATTAAAATGTCACTGCCACCCGGCAAGGGGAGGCAGGTACTAAATCACCCTCCATTTTACAGATGTGGAAACTGAGGATCGAGAAAAGCTTAATTTTTTTCCTTAAATATTTAAAAAAATATGAACCATGTCTATTAAATTTGTTGCAATATGGCTTCTGTTTCATGTTTTGGGTTTTTATGACCGTGAGGGATGTGAGATCTTAGCTCCCCAACAAGGGATCAAACCCACAACCCCTTTACTGGAAGGCAAAGCCTCAACCACTGGATCGCCAGGAAAGTCCCAAGAGATTTACTTTTTAATTTTTACTTAGAACAGGAGTGGGCAAACTACAGCCCGTGGGCCCAGTCCCACAAGCAGCCTCTTCCTTAAAGGACTGTGTATGGCTTCTCTCATGCTACAATAGCAGAGTGGAGCTATGACCGAGATTAAAGGATCTACAAAGCCTGAAATATGTGCTGTCTGGCCCTTTACAGGAAAGCCTTGCTGACCTCTGCTTTAGAAAGTGGCAGAAGCAGGATTGGAATCAGGCTGGCCTGGATCCAAAGCACTGGTGTCTTGCACTATCAGTGTGCTGGGTGTACAATAAAGTCTGGAAAACCGTTTCTTTCCTGCCACTTTGAATGCTGGGAAGGCTTTTCTTACCGTTGCAAAGGCAGAAGTGAAAGTAGAAAGGGACTGGACTCTGATCGCTCCATCCCTCCAGCCAAGCGGTGAGGACTTGGGAAGGCTGCCAAAACGCTGCGTGGGGACTTCCCTGGTGATCTAGTGGCTAAGACTCCGTGCTCCCAGGGCAGGGGGCCCCGGGGTTTGATTCCTGGTCAGGGAACTGGATATTGCATGCTGCAACTAAGGCACAGTGTAGCCAAATAAATAAATTTAAAAAAAAAAAGTAAAAAGAACTCCATCTGGGCTGGATGTTTGCCAACTGCATTCTGCAGCGAGAAGGTTAGGGGCACAAGTTGTGGGAGAAAGGGTGACAGAGGGCATCAGGCTGAGTAGGCAAGTCCCTGGAATCAAGGTCAGAGGTGACCTTCATGTCCCCCAGCCCAGGTTGAGGCTGTGTTTAGAGTCAGTTAGACTGAGATTCACAAGGGGCAGCACAGGTATCGCCTGCTCCCCAGGGATGCTCAAGCGCTTCCAAACCAGTCCAGTTACTCAGCAAATACATACTCAGTACCTAATCTGTGGGCTTCCCAGGTGGCTCAGTGGTTAAAAAAAAAAAAAAAATCTGCCTGCCAATGCAGGAGACGGGGGTTTGATCCCTGGGTCGGGAAGATCCCCTGAAGAAGGAAATATCAACTCACTCCAGTATTCTTGCCTGGAAAATCTCATGGACAGGGGAGCCTGGCGGGTTACAATCTCTGAGGTCGAAAAGAGCTGGACACGACTTAGCAAGTAAACAACAACCTAATCTGTACCAGGCACTGCTCTAGCGCTGGGTGAATAAGATCCCAGCTCTCACAGAGACAGACAACGAACCGATATTAAATTAGAATAAGATCTGTAAAGAATATAGACCAGGGACTTCCCTGGTGGTCCAGTGGCTAGGACTCTGTGCTCCCAATGCAGGGAGTCCAGGTTTGATCCCTGGTCAGGGAACTGGATCCCACATGCCACAACTGAGTTCATATGCTGCAACTAAAAAAAGCGTAAAAAGAAAAAAAAAGGCTATTGCAATTGAGAGTTAACTGCTAAGTAGTCAGGGAAGGCTTCTCTGAAGAAGGGTCATTTAAGCTGAGACCAAAAGGACAAGGGGCCAGGCCATGGGAAGATCAGAGGGAAGAGCCTTTGAGGCAGAGGGAACAGCAACAGCAAAGGACCTGAGCAAAGAATTTCATTTGCATGTTCAAGGCACCAACAAGAAATCAGCGTAGCTGGAGCAGAAGGAAAAGGGTGAGGGAGGTGGGAAAGGAGACAGGGAAAGGCCCTTTCAGGTGTCTAGATATCTGGGCGTGGGGGCAGTTTAAGAATGGTGGAAAGTCACTGACTGAAGGCTAATGACACCAGTAATTGTTGATGGCTAATGATGGTAATAATTGTAGCTAGTTTTTGAGCCCTTACTAAATGCCAGGTGCTTATTAAGTCCTTTTTAGACATTAACTCATTTAATCCTCACAAGCAACCCTAAGAAGGAGGTGCTTTGTCCTCATTTTATAGATGAGGAAACAAAGGCCCTGAGAGATTAAACCATAGGCCTAGGGTCACACTGCTATATTTAAAGTTCACTGGGGCTGGGGACTTCCCTGGTGGTCCAGTGGTTAGTAATCCACCTGCCAAGGCGGGGGATATGGATTTGATCCCTGATCTGGGAAGATTCCACACGCTGCTGGGCCACAATTACTGAATCCACACTCTGCAACTATTGAAACCCACGTACCCTAGAGCCCATACTCTACAAGAGAAGCTCGTGAGCAGCAATGAAGACCCAGCACAGCCAAAAACAATACATAAATAATTTTTAAAGGGTAAAGTTCACTGGGGTTCTCTGGGGAGAGTGAATTTATAGGGGCAAGACCCTGTGAGGGGCTTCCCAGGTGGTGCCAGTGGTAAAGAACCCACCTGCCAATGCAGGAGACATAAGAGACACGGGTTCAGTCCCTAGGTCAGGAAGAACCCCTGGAGGAGGGCATGGAAAACCCACTCCAGTGTTCCTGCCTGGAGAATCCCCACGGACAGAGGAGCCTAGTGGGCTATAATCCCTGGGGTCGCAAAGAGTCTGCTAGACCCTGTAAAAGATAACAATGATACAAAAGACATTTGCATTCCAGTTAAAAAATGTGAGGGAAGAAAAACTAACATCCCTCAGGTTTTTCTCTCCAGCCAGACTCCGGGAAGAGGCAGGGTTACTAGAGTTTAAAGGCTTTCGGGCACTTCCTCCTCTGGCTATCCTTAGCACTTTCTCTGCTCCCCTCCTATTCCCCTCCTGCCTTGTTTGTTTGTAATCTGTGACCCTAATCACAATAGCTAGCATTTATCTGGCATTAATGGTGTGTCATGTATCATGCCCAGCACATGCACGATGCCTATTTAATTTATTCTCGCAATAATCTAATTGTCTTCATTTTAGAAACTGAGGCTGAGAGTTGCTAAAGTAAAGGGTCCAAGGTCATACACCTGAGAATTGATTGATAGCCTAGGATTTTTTTTTTAAAAAAGCCTTTTATTTTGTATTGGGGTATAGCTGATTAACAAACAATGTGATGATATTTCAGATGAACAGAGAAGGGACTCAGCCATACATACTCATGTGTCCTTTCTCCCCCAGACTCCCTCCCATCCAGGCTGCCACAGAACGTTGAGCAGAGTTTCACTTGCTATGCAGTAGATCCTTGTTTAATCCATTTAAATATAACAGTGTGTACATGTCCATCCCAAACTCCCTAACTCTCCCTGCCTCTAGCCTATCTTACCCCGGCACCGTAATCTTGTTTTTTTTTTGAAGTGTGAGTCTGTTTCTGTTTTGTATGTGAATTTATTTGTATCATTCCTTTTTATTTTTTAAAACATGTATTTATCTGGCTGCGTTGGCTCAGTTTTGGCCTGTGGGTTTTTGGTCTTGGCATGCAAACTCTTTTATTTTTTTCTTCCAAACTCTTAATTGTGGCATATGGGATCTAGTTCCCTGATCAAGGATTGAACCCAGGCCCCCTGCTTTGGGAGCACAGAGTCCCAGGAGGTCCCTGTGTTATCATTTCTTTTAGATTCCTCATATAAGGGCTGCCATATGATATTTCTCCTTCTCTGTCTGACTCACTTCACTCAGTATGACACTCTCTACGTCCATGCATGTTGCTGCAAGCCTAGAATCTTAATCCTGGTCTGTTAGACATAGGGTCTGGACACAATTACTGGGCTGTAGGTACCCCCCTCTGACCTCCCACCTGGCCATGAACAGTTCGTGGGCTCCCAGAGCAGCCAAGGATTGTCTTTACCTCTAGTTTCCTGCTAAAGAGGGTTCATAATAATGCCAACCTCACAGGTTGTTAGAAGATTAAACAAGTTAATCTAGATCCAGGGTGAATGACCATTCTGGTTTCCCTGGGACTGTATGTGTGTGGTGGCGGGGGGAGGTCCCAGGCAGGGAGACTTGGAGTTTCAAAATCTGGGAAAGTTCTGGGGAAATTAGGAGGAGTTGGTCATCATGTCTGGACTAGTGTTTTGTGCTTAAATACATGTTCAATGGACGTGAACCATCATTTCTCTTTCCTGCTTTCACACATTTGACAACAAAAAGGTTGCATGCCCTGAGCCTGTCCTGGGAGCTGGGGCCATCTGTAGGCAGTACACGTGCAGAGAACCTAGCTTCAGAGGCTCACCAGAAACCCACAGCCCTTGGGGAAATGCCAGCCTCCCTGAGGGTGATTCCAGCAGCTCCTGGACTGGCAGTGTTTGCTTGAACCCCAGTGGGAGAGGTCTCGGGGACCTGAAGATCCGCAGGTTAGTGACACAGAGACAGTTAGGGGCGCAGTGGCGTTGGGGGCTTCCCACAGTGAAGCCTGGCAAGGAGAGGTCTTGAGATGATGCTCAGTGGAAGGAAAGGGAAGTACGCGCCTTGGGCATTGACTTTGAGGTTGCCGGGGCCCAAGGGGTGGTTCCTATTATCACACACATTTTACTGGATGAGGACATTGAGGCTCAGGCACCCAAGGGAAGGGACTTGCCTGGGATCATACAGGGAGAGATGGGTAGGGGAAACTGAACCGAGGTCCCAGCCAAGCGGGGATTGCTGGCGTTGGTCGGGCTGACTTCTGCACTTCTCTCCTTCTTGCCCCGCTTGGGTCCCCCACTTGTCTTGACAAGGCCAGGCTTGTCACGGGGCTCCGTACAGCCCTCTCCACCCTCCCGGTTGCCAGCGACCCGCCCCATCCCCTCCCAATCTCCGAGGGAGGAGGGGAGAGTGGGAGAGAGGAGGGGGACTCCGGGAGGCTCGGCTTTATAAAGGCGGCTGGACCAGCGCTGCCCGCCAGACCCCGCCGCCCGGATCCCCTGCGCTGCCCGCCGCCCCACGTGACCGCGCCGACCACCAGCTCCACCGCGAGTGAGTTGGGGGCGCTCCCCTATCTGCCCTCAGACTCTTGCCCAGCCCCCTGATTCTACTGAACCCGGGCTGGGGAAGAGGGCCTCCGAAGGAGAGCGCTGAGATTGGGGTGGGGGACATCAGGCAGAAACCCAACGACAGGGATTTAGGACCTGGAGGAGCCGGGAGCCCCGGGAGCCGGAGGTCGGGTCGGCCGCCTGCTCCCTCGGCTCCTCAGACTCGCGGCCTAGGAGACCGCAAGCCACCCCACAGGAATGCGCGTGCAGCCGTTCCCACGGTAACGTGCAAGCTCCACCCGCCTTCCGCCGAAGAAAAGGGGAGATTGCTGTGGGGGCTGGGGGCTTGATCCCCGGGAGGTCCAGACTCGTCACGCGGCGGTTGCACGAGGGAACGGAGAAGGTGCCCTTGCTCTCCTCCGGTGCCTCAAATCCTCCGAGTGTAAGGGAGCACGTCGCCTAAGCCTCAGTTTCCGCATCTGTCAAATGGAGGCAATGTTACTGGTTGCAAGTTCCCCGAAGAGCGATCTCGAGCTTAACGAGCCGGGCCATCCCCCTCTCTGGTTGGCCATCCGAGGAGTGGGTTTTAGCGGCCTGGATGACTCCTGCGATCCCTACCCCATCCCCAGGCCCGCTCGCCATGGCCCTCTTCGGGGCTCTGATCCTAGCGCTGCTGGTCGGCGCTCACGCCGAGCTCCCAGGCTGCAAGATCCGCATCACCTCCAAGGCGCTGGAGTTGGGTAAGGCGCGGGTGGTGGTGGGGGGCGGGAGGGGAGTATTGGAGGTGAGAGGTGTGTGCGTGTGTGTGTGTGTGTGTGTGCGTGTGTGCAGGAACTAAGGAGCTCACTGCGGCTTCAGTGAAGCAGGAGGGGCTGCGCTTTCTGGAACAAGAGCTGGAGACCGTGACTATCCCGGATCTGCGGGGCAGTGAGGGACATTTCTTCTATAACATCTCTGAGTAAGTGGGGGTCAAGGGGTCGGGGCCTGAGCAGGGGCGGAGGCTTAGAAAATACCTACGGACTCTCGGGAGAAGGGAGGGTTGAGTGGATTGGGGGCGTGGCCTGATCGCCGAGGCTGGACTTGAGAAACAGGACGAGGCCGGAAAAGATAAAGGCCTGGCCCGCCTACTGAGGCGGGACCAAGCCGATGGGCGTGGCCTAGAAGTAGGCGGGACCAAGAAAAGCAAAGCCGAACCTGTGGAATTGAGGCTGGCCCTAGAGCTGGAGTCAAGAAACTTGACCAAGGAGGAGAATGGGGTGTAGGGTTCCCGAGTGGAGCTAATAGGAGAGGTCCGAGGGACAGGAGATAAAGGCCCGTGGTCTTTAGCCGCCCAGGTCTAGGTTGGGCACGTGACAGGCAATGGGAGAATTCATTCCACTCACCTCAGCTTCCCCAGACCTGGAACGGAAGAGGCGCAAATGAATTTACTACAGTTGGGTGGGATGCCCTTTTCTTGGTCCTGAATCTGACCCTGAGGCCTCCCACACAGGGTGAAGGTCACAGAGCTGCAGCTGACATTCTCTGAGCTCCATTTCCAGCCAGACCAGGAGCTGGTGCTACAAATCAACAATGCCTCCTGGGGGCTGCGCTTCCGGAGACAGCTCCTCTACTGGTTCTTGTGAGGACCTGGCACGCCTTGGGGAGTGGAGAGTGGATTGGGAAGCCTGGGGGAACTGTGGAGCTGTGGGCAATCCCTTAGCCTTTCTGAGCCTCAGTTTCTCCATCTGTACAAAAGGGGCAGTCATACCCATTTCACAGTCAGGTGGACTGTGCATGGGCACATAAGACTTATTAAGAGGGATCATGGTGGTGGGGGCGGTTAAGAGGAGGACAGTAAAGACTTGGTTAAGCTCCAAGCTGGAGTGACCGTTAACACTCCCACCCCTGCCACAGCTATGATGGGGGCTATATTAACGCCTCTGCCGAGGGTGTATCCATCCACACTGCTCTGCAACTCTCCCGGGATCCCACTGGCCGGATCAAAGTGTCCAACGTCTCCTGCCAGGCCTCTGTCTCCAGAATGCATGCAGCCTTTGGGGGAACCTTCAAGTAAGCCCTGTCCCCAATCCTAGCATCCCCCGTTTCAGCCCCACAGCCCATTTGCCTAGTGCAATGCACAATGCACCAGCTTGGGAATCAGATCAACTGGGTCCAGATCACAGCCCCACCACTTCCTGGCTGTGAACTTGAGCAAGTTGCTGAAGCTCTCAAAGATGGGGATGGTAGTAGGACCTATTCTATGAGATGTGAGAACTGTTCATCTTAATTTATGTAAAAATATTTATAACAGTACCTCACATATAATATGGGCTCACCACTTAGGTAAGAACCACTGTGAGGACCTAGTGTGTACAGTGGGCATGTACTGGGCTCTCAATAATCGGTAGCTCTTAACCACTAATAACAAAAATAATAACATAGTTCCAGGGTTGGGGCTGAGAAGGGGAATTTGTGCTGGTTCTGAAAGAAGGTAGGGCAGAGAAAATGGTAGATGTATTATCTGGTGTTGATACACATTTTTATTCATTCAACAAACGAAGTGTAGGCCAGGTCCCGAGGATTCAGAAAGGACACAGAGCCTGGCTGGAGGGATGAAACATTTGTCATTGGGGCCTTGAGAGAGGGACCAAGAAAGTACTCTGGGAGGAGGAGGTGGAGTTCAGAAAAGAATAATCTAGGAGGACTGCCTGGAAGAGGAAGCATTTGTGCTCAGATGGGAAAATACAGGGTGGGAGCACTAAGGATATAAGGGAAGACAGGAGTAAGGATATGGAGCTGAGGATGCTCAGAGGTTTGAGGAACTCTGGGTCCATTCATTCGATTGATGGGGGACGGGGTGAGAGAAAGGTCTTGAGAACCAGTCTGGAGAAGGAATTTGAGCCCACATCTTTAATGGAAATTCCACTAAAGAGGTGGTAAATTAAGCTGAAGTAGAGGTATTCTGCCCACCCACCCCCATCTCTGATCACTGTGGTTTCTCCCAGAACTGGGTTGGGGTGAGGGCAGGGTCTGGACTCACCTGGCCTCTCCTCTCCTCACAGGAAGGTGTATGAATTCCTCTCCACGTTCATCACCTCAGGGATGCGCTTCCTCCTCAACCAGCAGGTGCGGGCAGTGGCAGGTGGAGGGAGCGCGTGTTGGAGGACAACGGGAGGTGGGTGTGCCCTCTCTTGCCAAAACCTTGACTCAGGCCGCCACCTCCCAGATCTGCCCCGTGCTCTACCACGCAGGGACTGTGCTTCTCAACTCGCTGCTGGACACTGTGCCTGGTGAGTTGTACAGACGGGGTGGGGAGCTCTGGGCCTCGCCCTGGCCCAGGGGTGGGGAGGAGGCTGGGTGGGCAGCTGTCAGGTAGCATTTGAGGAGGCCCCTTCCCTGCCCTGTGATGGAGCAGCCCTGGGTTCAAAGGTAGCCTCCTGCCGCTGACTCCCTGTGGTCAGTACTCACTCTCTCCCTCCTTGGTTTCCTTGCTTGGCTGACAACACTTCCTCAGGGCTCGCTGTGAGGGATGACTGAGGGCATGTCTGTCGTGATCCTTAACACGTGTCTGCTGTGGGGGCCTCATTTGTATTCAACTCCTAGCATTTAATAGGAGCTCAGTTAACATGACTTCCTTTTCCCTAAGCGATGAGATCATCATGTCACATGCAGAGGGCACAGGAAGGGAAGGAGAGGGCCGGGGAAACCAAACCATTGAGAGAAGGGAATCCTTTGCCATCTCAGAGTATTTCTTAAATTTCTTTTTATTTATTTATTTGGCTGTGCCAGGTCTTAATTGTGACATGCAGGGTCTTTAGTTGCAGCATGCAAACTCTTAATTGCGGCATGTGGAATCTAATTCCCTGACCAGGGATCAAACCCTGGCCTTGCATTGGGAGCATGGAGTCTTAGCCACTGGACCACCAGGGAAGTCTCTCCCTTGCAGTATTACTTAGTGACTTGATAAAACCTATGTAGTAGGAGTAGCAGCAAACAACAACAACAACAATAGTAATAATCGGGGCGGGGGGGGGGGCGGTCCCTGGTTGCTCAGTGGTTAGAACCCAGTGTTTTCACTGCCATGGCCCCAGGTTCAATTTCTGGTTTGGGAACTAAAATGCAGCAAGCTGAGCAGTGCAGCCAAAAAACCGAGAGAACAACAAAAGCCACAATAATAATAGCTAACACTGTTGACCACTGTACACCGGGCGCTAAATGCTTTCCGCTTCTAGTAAAACTGATTTGAGCTTCATAAGCACCCTATGAGGGAAGTATTCTAACCCCCCTTCTATGAGTGAGCAGCTGAGGCCCAGAGAGCCTAAGCACCCAGCCCAGCACCACACAGCTCTGCGTGACTCCAGCCCCTCCCTGCAGTGCGCAGTGCTGTGGATGAGCTCGTGGGCATCGACTACTCCCTCCTGAAGGATCCCGTGGCCTCCGCCAGCAACCTGGACATGGGATTCCGGGTGAGCTCCCCAGCTGGTGTGTACAACCAGACCCCCTTCTTCTCCCCTAAAGCACACTCTGATGTGGCCACTCCACTGGTGGGGATGCTGTGGCCTCAGGCTCAACTCCTGGGTCTGACACTCGAGCCTTGTTATGGTCCCACCTTTCCAACTTCATCCTTTGCAGCGGTGTGTGTGTGTGTGTGTGTGTGTGTGTGTGGTAAATCGCTTCAGCTGTGTCCAACTCTTTGCGACCCTGTGGACTGTAGCCCTCCAGGCTTCTCTGTCCGTGGAGTTCTCCAGGCAAGAATACTGGAGTGGATTGCCATGCCCTCCTCCAGGGGATCTTCCCGACCCGGGGACTGAACCCATGTCTCTTAAGTCTCTTGCATTGCAGGCGAGTTCTTTACCACGAGTGCCACCTGGGAAACTGCTACTCTTTCCCAAAGATGCCCTTCGCTTCCTGTCTCAGGGCCTTTGCTCATGTGCTGCCTTCCCCCATTTCTCCCAGAAGGAACTGAACATTCAGCTTTAACGCACGCAATTTCATTCCCTCCACTCACAACCCTGTAAATCAGGTCCTGATGTTTTGTTCATTTTAGGGATGTGCAGACTTGCTCAGGGAGGCCATGTGCCTTGTCCAAGGTCACTCAACTAGCCTGTGGCCATCGCCATTGCTTTCCCTAATGGAGTGTTGCAGAGTTTCAGAGCAGAGAGGCCAGTTAGAGTGCCGGAAGGTCAGCTCCAGGCTCTGCCACTTACTAGCTGTGTGATATTAAGCCTGTGGCTTAACGTTTCTGTACCCGTTTCCTCAAATGTAACTGGAAATAATACAGTAAGAAAAGATAATCTCATGGGATGTTATGTGGATTAAAGGAGTTGGTCTAGGTAAGCGGCACAGAAGTACTCCGTACGTGGAGGCAGTAGTTGCCATCATTACCGTTTAGTTTTCAAGGGCCACCTCTCCCTTGAATCCTTTCGGGTGTCGCTCCTTCAGTCGGATGGGACTGTGCTCTCGGAGTACTCCAGCTACCCTCCCTTCCATGCCTTTTAAGAAAAGTACCTGTTGAGTCCCCCCGAGGTCAACAATGAGGTCCAGTCCTCCACCATGCTGTCTGGGGACAGTGAATTATATGCCTCAAGACATCCGGGTGCTGGATCAGTCTGCCTGGCCCTGACCCCAGTCCTCCAACACCAGGGGGCCTTCTATCCCCTGACTGAGGCCAACTGGAGTCTGCCCAACCGGGCGGTGGAGCCGCAGCTGCAGGAGGAAGAGCGGATGGTGTACGTGGCCTTCTCTGAGTTCTTCTTCGACTCTGCATGGAGAGCTACTTCCGGGCAGGAGCCCTGAAGCTCTCGCTGGTGGGGGACAAGGTAAGCCGGGATCTGTTTGTGAGGTGGGACCTGTGATGGGGCTTCTGCCTTACCCCTGATTCCCCTGCGCAGGTACCTCATGACCTGGATATGGTGTTGAGGGCCTCCTACTTTGGGAGCATCGTCCTGATGGTGAGTGTGGGTGGGAGGTGGGAGCCTGGTCAGGCGGGTGGGCACACCAAGTGTACACCCATGAGGCGACTGGCGAGGCGAGCAGGGCCCCCAGCGGCAGCCACGGGGTAGACAGAAGGCCTGGCCTGCCTGTGGCCTCAGCCCCTGACTTGGCTAGAGTCTATGAAGGCTCCCAGGTCTGCGAGGAAGACTTTGCTACTCTTGCTTCGTCTCTTTCGCGAAAACCAGGATGAAGGTGGGCTGAGAACCCAAGGCAGGCCAGTGTAGGGACTTGATTCGCAACTGAAATATCAGCCTGTGCTTCCCTGTGGGCTCAGATGGTAAAGAATCTGCCTGCAATGTGGGAGACCCAGGTATTATCCTTTTTGCTTCTTTTCCCTCGTTTAATGGAGAGTTAAAATTTTTAAAGAAATACTTCAGTTTGGTTCAGTCGCTCAGTCGTGTCCGACTCTTTGTGACCCCGTGGACTGCAGCACACCAGGCCTCCCTGTCCATCACCAACTCCTGGAGTTTACCCAAACCCATGTCCATATCTTTAGTGATCATTAAAGGACTTGCCCTTGGTCCTAGCCTATAAAACGATGGAGCTGGGATTTGAACCTGGGTATGAATCTCGGTGATTCAAGGTTACCCTGCTTCTCTATACTACATAGCCTCCCAGAGTTGTCATGAGGATTGAATGCGTTAATACTTATAATGACAACACCAGCTGCTATGCTATCCTTGTCATCATCGCTGGCATCATTGTCGTGGCCGGGCACTGTTAAGAGCGTGGACTCTGTTGCCATGATTGCCTGGGTCTCAGTCCCAGTTCTTCAACTGAGTAACACAACTTGGACAGGTTACTTAACCTCCCTCGGCTTTAGTTTTCCCATCTCAAAAGTGGGTATACGTTAATTCGTGCTTTGCACAGTTACTGTGAGGTTTAAATGAGCGAACACGTGTAAAGTGTTGGTGAAAAGCTAGCAGGTGGTCACTACACTGCCTGTGGAAGAAATAGCTCAGCAGGTTCAAGAAAAAAGATACAGCCGCGGGCTGAGTTTTGTTAATTTTTTTGTCAAGTCACGTGGCTTGTGGGATCTTAGTTCCCTGACCAGGGATTGTACCCAGGCCCACGGCAGTGAAAGTACGGAGTCCTAACCACTGCTGGTGGTGGCGGTGGTTTAGTCGCTAAGTTGTGTCCGACTCTTTGCGATCCCACAGACTGCAGCCCGCCAGGCTCCTCTGTCCATGGGATTCTCCAGGCAAGAATACTGGAGTGGGTGGCCATTTCCTTCCCCCGGGGTTCTTCCGGACCCAGGGAGCGCACCTGCGCCTCCTACTTGGAGGCAGACTCTAACCACTGGACCACCAGGGAATTCCCTGGGGTATTTAATGCAGAGACTCTTCTTGAGGAGTCTGGATTGGAGCTGGGTCCTGAATATGGAGAACAGGGGAAAACAGAAAGAGAAGGAAGGAGGCATTCCTGGAATGAGACAGTCCCTTGTCTGAGCAAAGGCAGAGGCTGGACACAGTCCTGGAAGGTTCTGGAAGCCACCGCTGTCTTCCTATTTGTGTCCGTGTGCTCCCAGAGGATGAAACTACCCACTCCGCCCCAGGGACTCCTCAGGGAGGACTTGACCGGCCCTCCCTCTGTGTCCCAGAGCCCGGCAGTGATCGACTCTCCACTGAAGCTGGAGCTGCGGGTCACGGAGCCCCCTCGCTGCACCATCAAGCCCTCGGGCACCACCGTCTCTGTCACTGCCAGTGTCACCATCGCCCTGCTGCCACCCAGCCAGCCCGAGGTCCAGCTGTCCAGCATGATCATGGTGCGGACACCACAGCAGGGGAGGCAGAGGGCCAAGGAGGGGGGCTGCTACCCGCTTTCGGGCAGTAACACCATCCTCTCCGCTTTCCCGCCCAGGATGCCCGACTCAGCGCCAAGATGGCCCTCCGGGGGAAGGCGCTGCGCACCCAGCTGGACCTGCGCAGGTGGGCAGGTGTCTGAGGGTCTTGGGCGAGCCCACTACCTCTCTGAGCGTCAGAGCCTTCAGGATAATCCTACCTGCCCAGTGATACTGGGGAGCTAAAATTCAGTCATAGCGATCAGCCACCTGAGAGCCAGGGTCTTGTTAACGCATCAGGGGTTTCATCACAGTGTAATTTCTCTGCATCTTCAGCCACCCAGAAGCAGGCAGAGCAGGTATGATGAGAGATGATCCAGCTGGCCTGGCAAGGTTAAATGACACACCCACTGTCACACAGCAAAGTGCGTAAGAACATAGATTTTGGCACAACTTAGCGTTGTGAGCTTGAAACAAGTCCTTTTACCTTTCTGAGCTTCATTTTCTTCATGTATTAAATATAGAAAATAGTAGCGTCGGCTGTCTAAGGCTGTGTTGTTTGGTGTAGCAGGTGCTAGCCACTGGTGGCTGTGTACATTTAATTATAATGAAATAGTTCCTCACTTGCTCGTTTCTATAACCACGGTAGCTCGTGGCTACACTTTACAAGAGCCTAGATCCTAGAGGCAGGTTCTGGAACGTCACACAAATCAGTCTCTCTGGGCCTCTATAAATGCAAATTTTAATAGTGCCTATTCCTTAGGGTTGTTATGAGGATTAAATCACGTGGCATTTAAAAATATTTCAGTATTTAGCTTTTTAACATGCCTGGTATCTGGCAGGAAGTGAGCACTGACAGTTTTGCTAGATAAAAGTAAAAAACACACAGAAGTGAAGTGAAGTCGCTCAGTCGTGTCCGACTCTCTGCGACCCCGTGGACTGTAGCCCGCCAGGCTCCTTGGTCCCTGGGGTTCTCCAGGCAGGAATACTGGAGTGGGGTGCCATTTCCTTCTCCAGGGGATCTTCTCAATCCAGGGACTGAACTCGGGTCTCCTGCATTGTAGGCAGACTCTTTACCGTCTGAGCCCCCAGGGAAGCCCCAACACATAGAAAGCCATCAGCAAAAGTCTGGTTATAGGAGGTGCTCTACAAATAAAAGTAGCAGACTTGAGATTCAAAACAAAACAAAACAAAACAAAAAGGTAGCGAACTTGGAGAAAGGAGACCTGAAGAGGGAGAAACAACTCACCCAAGGATGCACAGCTAGAAAGTGCTAGAACCCCCTGGAAAGGTGTGTGGGTGGAACATAGAAGACAGAAGCTCAAGGGTAGGCAGGCCTGGGTGGCCTGGGGAAGGGCCCCTGCCCACGGGACCCTTCTTTCTATCCCATAGGTTCCGAATCTACTCAAACCAATCTGCGTTGGAGTCACTGGCAGTGAGTTGAGAAGAGGGGGTGCAGGCACAGGGTTGGGGTCTGGGGAGGGCAGTGAAGGCCA
>SJYC01010770.1:0-42526 GCA_006408675.1 Madoqua kirkii | reverse complement strand
CTCCAGGCAAGAATACTGGAGTGGGTGGCCATTTCCTTCCCCCGGGGTTCTTCCGGACCCAGGGAGCGCACCTGCGCCTCCTACTTGGAGGCAGACTCTAACCACTGGACCACCAGGGAATTCCCTGGGGTATTTAATGCAGAGACTCTTCTTGAGGAGTCTGGATTGGAGCTGGGTCCTGAATATGGAGAACAGGGGAAAACAGAAAGAGAAGGAAGGAGGCATTCCTGGAATGAGACAGTCCCTTGTCTGAGCAAAGGCAGAGGCTGGACACAGTCCTGGAAGGTTCTGGAAGCCACCGCTGTCTTCCTATTTGTGTCCGTGTGCTCCCAGAGGATGAAACTACCCACTCCGCCCCAGGGACTCCTCAGGGAGGACTTGACCGGCCCTCCCTCTGTGTCCCAGAGCCCGGCAGTGATCGACTCTCCACTGAAGCTGGAGCTGCGGGTCACGGAGCCCCCTCGCTGCACCATCAAGCCTCGGGCACCACCGTCTCTGTCACTGCCAGTGTCACCATCGCCCTGCTGCCACCCAGCCAGCCCGAGGTCCAGCTGTCCAGCATGATCATGGTGCGGACACCACAGCAGGGGAGGCAGAGGGCCAAGGAGGGGGGCTGCTACCCGCTTTCGGGCAGTAACACCATCCTCTCCGCTTTCCCGCCCAGGATGCCCGACTCAGCGCCAAGATGGCCCTCCGGGGGAAGGCGCTGCGCACCCAGCTGGACCTGCGCAGGTGGGCAGGTGTCTGAGGGTCTTGGGCGAGCCCACTACCTCTCTGAGCGTCAGAGCCTTCAGGATAATCCTACCTGCCCAGTGATACTGGGGAGCTAAAATTCAGTCATAGCGATCAGCCACCTGAGAGCCAGGGTCTTGTTAACGCATCAGGGGTTTCATCACAGTGTAATTTCTCTGCATCTTCAGCCACCCAGAAGCAGGCAGAGCAGGTATGATGAGAGATGATCCAGCTGGCCTGGCAAGGTTAAATGACACACCCACTGTCACACAGCAAAGTGCGTAAGAACATAGATTTTGGCACAACTTAGCGTTGTGAGCTTGAAACAAGTCCTTTTACCTTTCTGAGCTTCATTTTCTTCATGTATTAAATATAGAAAATAGTAGCGTCGGCTGTCTAAGGCTGTGTTGTTTGGTGTAGCAGGTGCTAGCCACTGGTGGCTGTGTACATTTAATTATAATGAAATAGTTCCTCACTTGCTCGTTTCTATAACCACGGTAGCTCGTGGCTACACTTTACAAGAGCCTAGATCCTAGAGGCAGGTTCTGGAACGTCACACAAATCAGTCTCTCTGGGCCTCTATAAATGCAAATTTTAATAGTGCCTATTCCTTAGGGTTGTTATGAGGATTAAATCACGTGGCATTTAAAAATATTTCAGTATTTAGCTTTTTAACATGCCTGGTATCTGGCAGGAAGTGAGCACTGACAGTTTTGCTAGATAAAAGTAAAAAACACACAGAAGTGAAGTGAAGTCGCTCAGTCGTGTCCGACTCTCTGCGACCCCGTGGACTGTAGCCCGCCAGGCTCCTTGGTCCCTGGGGTTCTCCAGGCAGGAATACTGGAGTGGGGTGCCATTTCCTTCTCCAGGGGATCTTCTCAATCCAGGGACTGAACTCGGGTCTCCTGCATTGTAGGCAGACTCTTTACCGTCTGAGCCCCCAGGGAAGCCCCAACACATAGAAAGCCATCAGCAAAAGTCTGGTTATAGGAGGTGCTCTACAAATAAAAGTAGCAGACTTGAGATTCAAAACAAAACAAAACAAAACAAAAAGGTAGCGAACTTGGAGAAAGGAGACCTGAAGAGGGAGAAACAACTCACCCAAGGATGCACAGCTAGAAAGTGCTAGAACCCCCTGGAAAGGTGTGTGGGTGGAACATCGAAGACAGAAGCTCAAGGGTAGGCAGGCCTGGGTGGCCTGGGGAAGGGCCCCTGCCCACGGGACCCTTCTTTCTATCCCATAGGTTCCGAATCTACTCAAACCAATCTGCGTTGGAGTCACTGGCAGTGAGTTGAGAAGAGGGGGTGCAGGCACAGGGTTGGGGTCTGGGGAGGGCAGTGAAGGCCACCCCGTGCCCTCCTCACTGCCCTGACTTCCTGTCTCCCCGCTCCCAGCTGATACCACTGCAGACCCCTCTGAAGACCCTGCTGCAGATTGCAGTGATGCCCATGCTCAATGGTAAGACCCCCGAACATCCAGTGCCCCGCCACCCTCCACAGCAGCTGTCTGAGCCCTCAGCCCCTACCCTGGCAGCTGCATTCAGGACTCACCGCCTCTCATCCCCTCCCTTACCCCATCATAGCCTCTAGTGTCCTCTATAACCCTCAGTGCCACAGAGAAGACGGGGTTTTAAGCTGTACCCAATTTAATTCCATAATCACAGTCAATTCATCAATTACAGTCCGTCCACTCTCCCTGTGGGGCTGTTCTGAGCTTTGTTTTGATTGTGGGATGCTATCAGTGCAATGAGGGCAATTCTTTCAGCAGGGAGGGATTAGGCCCCACCCTGGTGAGTTATAAAGTGCAAACTCCCCCCAAGTGAGGCGCTGGGGCCAGGTCTGGGATGCCCAGGGCAGTCGAGGAGGGGTGGGAGCCGTTCTGGAAGCAGGGATCTGCCCCACAGGGGCGTTCTGCATAAAGGGGCCCCTCTCTTCTGGCAGGAGAGGCTGGGAAGGGCTGGATCAGGCAGTGGGGGCTGGTCCCGTGGTTCTCAGTATGGTTGCTTATTCAGGAAGCGTGAGAACATGGTGAGGGCAGCCTGGGGCTTGTCGGTGGGGACCATGTGTCCGGCGCCCTGAAGGGCAAAGCTTTGTGAGATTTCCCTCCCTGGACGACCCCTGCCCCTGGGTGCTTCCTTCATCCTACGGGATCCCTCCAGCCCATGACATCCCTCCTTTATCCCATCCCTGCCCAGAACCTGCCCTTCCAGGGGCCACGTGGTAACCCAGCATAAAAGGTCAGAAGACAAGGACAGGCAGGTCCTGCTGCACCCTCTCCCTCCTCCCTGGTCCTCATCAAGGTCCTACCTTGATGGTAAGGAAGGCGATGTGGGAGAACTCCTTCACGAAGCCAGCGATCTGCTCGCCGCTCTCCCCGTAGTCCACCAACCAGGGCCGGCGCTGGACTTCCATCTGCCCCACCAGGAAAGACTTATTGGCCTGCAGCTGCCCCCTTGCCTCTGCTCGCAGCCACCGGCCAGGCCTCAGGGGCCGGGAACACCTCCAGGTTTGCTCTATCTGTCTGCCCCAGCCAGTCTGCCCTCCCCCCACACCTACATGACCCTGGGGCTGGGGGCCCTGCCTCACCTTCTGGTTGAGGGAATCCACAAACCACTCATCTCCCATGAAATTGCAGGCCATGTCCACATCGCCGTTGTACAGCAGAATCCGGTATTTCTGAAGCAGCACAAGGGGGAAAATGAGGGGTTTGGAATAAGCCCAGACCCCAGCCTCCCCCCGGTTCAAGCCCTACCCACCGGCTAAACTGCATAAACCAGGAAACCCTTGTGTTTTCTGACCACTTCCTACCTGGCGAGAGCCCTACTGAATGCTTTACCTATGAAGCATTTTACTATGACACCATTAGTAACCCCACTTTACAGATGGGAAAATCAAGCCTCAGATATGTGAGAAACTTGCCTAGGGTCACCTGGCTAGTGACCCCAGAGCCCATACTCTACCCACTGTGCTCTGCAGAACTTGGTCCTGCCCTGGCTCAGCCAGTATCTCTTGGGTAACCTACTGTATCTTTTAGGTGACCTTGGACAAGGTCCTCTCCCACCCTGGACCTCTGTTTGCCCCTTGTAACATGATCTGACTAGCTCTTCTCACCTTAAATGCTCCTTGACTGATGGAGACCCCTAAGACTCTTCCCATAGAGCAGCATCAGGTGGGGACAGAGCCAGGTTCAAATCCTGACCCTGCTGACCACAGGCTCTTGGCAAGTGGCTTCACCTTTTTGGGGAGTTTCAGCTTCCCCTGTCCCAAGCGGTGCCCTAAAGGAGCCCCCACCTTGCCACGCTGCTCCAGGGTCCCGAGGCTGCTGATGGACCCAGCTGTGGCTGCTGCCCACTCACCTGTGCAGAGAGCAGCTTCAGATACTGGGAACACATGCTTTGGTAGAGACGGCGGTACTGGATATTCACCAGGAAGCTGCAGGACCACGTGGGCAGTAAGAAAAAGAGACCACAGATCAGACCTCATCCTTTCCCTGCTCCTGTTCCCAAGCTCCAGCCCAAGGGAGACAGACAGCTGGGATCCAGCCCCTCCTTGGGCATGTAACCTCTCTGGGACTCACCTAGATGAGGGGAGGTAGGGCTGGAATCCAGCAGACCCCAAATCACCCCCATTTAGAAATGTACAGGGACGCTTTTTTACCATGGCTGGGGTGTCACTGGCCTTAAGGTGTAAGGGCTCGTGCTGACCATCAGAATGGACCTGACTGGCCCCTGCTGTGGTCACCTTCTTTCTTGTAGGTGTCACAGGAGACAGCTGCAGGCAGCTGGGGTGGTACTAAAGTCAGGGAGGGGCAGGGGATGGGAGTGTCTACTAAATACCAGTGTAAGCAACTGACATTTTAACAACCAGTGTGGCCATTTGAGAGGTAAGTGGCTGGAAAGCAGTCCATCTGGGGGTCAGGGACCTTGAACAGCCTATTGGAACAATTCATGGTCATGAGCCAAATGCGCATGGTGTCCTCAATGAGGACACTGGAGAAGGAAATGGCAACCCACTCCAGTATTCTTGCTTGGAAAATTCCAGAGACGGAGGAGCCTGGTGGGCTGCCGTCTATGGGGTCACACAGAGTCGGACACGACTGAAGCGACTTAGCAGCAGTAGCAGCAGCAGTCCTCAATGAGAAACACTAGGCACAGGATGCCTGGGGACCTTTCTGAGGCCCACAGGCCCCAACAGTCCGCCACCCTCGGGCCACGAGCACCCACAGAAACCCACTTGCACATGTCCCAGCGGGGCAGCTGCTCGGGAATGTGGAGCGCCTTCCGCACATGAGGGTCGTTGAGGTAGTTGGAGGCGGCCGTGGTATTGGTGCAGGGGGGGTCCAGGTGCACCTTCTCCCCGGAACGCAGCAGCATCTGGGAGTTGGGCACAGAGGGTCAGGATCTTGGCTTCCCTGCCCTGCTGTCCCTCCCCATCCCTGCTGGGAGGAAGCCTGGGCCCGTGCATACCTGATGCCATGCTCGTTTGAGTGGCAGGCGGGTGAAGATATTGCCCATATCCTGGACCACGACAGTGTCCTTCTCATGCCTGCAAGCGCAGTGGGGGGAAATGGGTGCCTGGGCCTCCAGATGGGGCTGGGGTTGGCACACGGGACGCCTGGCAGGGCCTACCTTACATGGCTGGGCACCCCCCCAGCACATGGAGCATAGAGGTTGTAGATGTTGAGGCCGGAGCTGGCCACGATGTGGGACACTTCCTGAAGCTGCAATGACACCCCCAAGCCGCCATGCTTTACAGAATCCTGGCCTCCCACCACCGCCCCAAGACTTTTTTTTTTTTCTTTCTTTGGCCCTGTCAGGTGACACGTGGGATCTTGGTTCCCTGATAGACTGGGGATCAAACCTGCATGCCCTGCCTTGGGAGTAAGGAGTCTTAACCATTGGGACCACCAGGGAAATCCCACATCCCAAGAATTACTGCTCCTCTCCTTGGCCTGGTCATTATTCTTCCCCCACCTCCCCCAGGGAAACAGCCTCAGTGGAAGGAATTTGCTAGTCCTGGGTCCAAATCCTTGTGCCTCTGCTTCCTAGCACTGTGACTTCCACATGCTTGGCCTCAGTTTCCTTATCTGGAAATGTGGATGATACGATCTTCCTCGAAACAGACTTTTGAAGGAGGAACAATCTATGTGGCCATCACTGAACACAGCCACGGCACATCAAACGCTGGATGAAGGAGACGCCCTTTCCCCTCATAGGGAGACTTCGGGTAGTGGGACCGCACCCACACTCCAAAGCACCCACCTTTAGGCGGGAGAAACAGGTTAACCCCTTAGTTGGGAGGATCTCCTGGAGGGGGAAATGGCACCCCACCCCAGTATTCTTGTCTGAGAATCCCATGGACAGAGGAGCCTGGTGGGCTACAGTCTGCAGGGTCACAGAGTAGGACACAACCGACTAAACAACACCAAGCAGGATATAAAATCAAGGGGGATGGGCAGGATGGGGGCTGTGGGGGGTGGCGCAGGGCGGGGGCAGAACCATACATTGGCCAGGCATTCTGGTTCTTTGTTGTCGTGGAAGTTACATTTGTTTTGAGAGCAACAGTGCGTCTGCAGTGAAGACCAGAGCCTGTAAGAGATGAATGATAATTGCTTAGGCCCATGGTGGGCCAGAGAAGGCAGGTACCCCACCTTCTCAACTTCCCAGTCAGGGCTTGGACCCAAGGGACCTGTTTCCTGGGGACAAAGACATTTATCAGAGGGTGTGGTATGTAGCTCCCAAACCTACCTGCCCTGGGGCCATCCTGCCAGCCCTCCTTCATTTCTTTACATTCTGATCTTTACATGAAAGATCCTTTCATCTTTCCACACCAAAACCCCAGCCTCATCCACCCCCCTGCCCCCCAACTTCTGCTCATAAACCAGGGCAGGACCCAAGATAGCATGTGCCTGGAGGACAGACTTGAGACCTCCATGACCTGCCACGCCACAGGGATGCCCAGTGGTCCTCTCCCATACCTGTTACCCAGAAGGCCATGGTAGTAGGCGAAATAGACCAGGGAGTTGTCATTCTGCTCATAGGAAGAGAGTCCATTGCCCACCGCCAGCCCCTGTGAAATACCCAGGGTGTTCAGCCCATCTGGACATGGGCCAGAAAGCCTCCTTTGACCTCCACCCAAACCTTAAGCAGTCTGGAAGCTGAAACCCAGTTTGTGGGAGTGGTTGGGCGGAGGAGGCCACTCAGTGTAAAGAATGGAGTTGGCAGCTTGATGAGTGAGTTTCCGGTCAGGGGAGGCATGCAGCCCAGAGGGGCCAGCGAGTGGCAAGGGGTGTCATGAAGGAAGAGTTGGATGGAGGAGCTAACCTTCTGCTCGTAGAGCAGGGGAGGTGGGATCTGGGATACCATATGCCTGGGGAGGCGTGCCGCAGGGGATTGCCCAAGAAGTGGGTGGAGGAGCGGACCTGTTTGACCTTGCTAACCACAAGTCTAGGCCTCCCTCCCCTCCTGCAGCCTCCCTGCACCTGAAGGTTCAAGCTGGGGTCCTGCATGACCAGCACTGCCAGGGTTGGGATGTAGATGCCGGCATAGCTCTCGCCAGTCAGGAAAAGCTCATTGCCCTTGTATTCCGGGAACAGGCGGAAGAAATCTTTAAGGGCTTCAAAGTTGCTCTGGGCGACCTGGAGATGGCAGGATGAGGGAATCAGAAAGTGGTGGTGCTTGAGCTACAAACAATCTCAGAGATAATGACACCCACCCACCCTGTTTGTGCAAGAGCCTGTGACTTGTCCGAGCCCACACCCCAGAGCTAGTGACAGAGCCACAAATGGGCCCCAAGACCATGCTCTTTTTCTCCTTGCATCACGCCAGCCAAGGAGATTGGGACACGAGGGCAGACTCTGGACTCACCTCCGTGTCATTGGTGGCATAAGACTTGTCATCGGAGTAGGAGAAGCCCACTCCAGCTGGGGACTCGAGGTATAACACGTTGGCAATCTAGAGGGGAAGTGGAAATGGATTAAGGGGGGTTGTTCCCTTCCCCATCCAACTGCTGAGACACCCACCCAGGACCCAAAGGGGCGGCGGTACCAGGTTCCAGGAGTAGGGATTGTACTCCAGAGTGACACCATCTGGCTGGATCTGTGGAGGAAAGAGATGGCTAAATTCCAAGAGTCAGTTGGTGAGGGGTGGAGTGGGGGAAGGTCACCCTGCTGGGTATTGCGCAACCAGGCAAAACCCCCTGAGATGTGAAACTGTCAAGTCAGGGGTATGGATGAAGAAACCTAGGCTCAGGAAAGGGATACAGTTTTTGGAAGACCAAAGTCCTTTTCTCTCTCTTCCCAGGCCTTTTCCTTTGGGAACTGTCCCCTCCCTGCCTCTGACCAGAGGGTGACCCCACTGCTCTCCACTCACCAGGAAGGGGCCATGCTCTGTCAGGAGGCCGTCAAGGGAGCTACAGCCTGGCCCTCCATTGAGCCACAGAACCACAGGGCTGCTCTTCGGATCCTTCTGGGACTCCACAAACCTGGGGGTGGGGGCGGGGAGTCAGGCAGGGTGGGTGCTGATGCAGGGACTGGGTGCAGCTCGGTCTTCCAGCCTTCCCTCCTCCTGGGTTTCCTCAGGGATTTTTTTCTTCTTCTCCTTAATCTCACTTTGACGGCAGAGCATGCGAGTTCTTAGTCCCCCAACCAAGGATGGAAACCCAGTCCCCTGCAGCTGGAAGCACTGGAGCCTTAACCAGAGGACCCCCAGGGAAGTCCGATCCCTCAGGGGTCTTAAGGACAACCCCTCACACCACCATCTCCCCCCACGGTGGGCACTGCAGTGTCCCCCTCCCAACCCCGTCCTGGGAGACAGGGCTGCAGACCAGTAGTGGAGGCGCTTGGAGTCGGAGCCTTTGAGGTAGCCGGAGTACTGGCGGAAAGAAGGCTGCTTGGCCAGCCCGGGCAGGAAGCGGATCTCGTCCTGGTCGGGGGCCGCTTCGCCCCCGGGCGCGCAGGCGAGCAGCAGCAGCTGCTGCAGCAGCAGGAAGACTGGCGGCCACAGGGCGGCTCGGAACATCTGCGGCAGGAAGCGGGTGCCGGCTGTTGCCTCGCCCGCTCGGTGCTCGGCCGCCCCTGGCGGGGAGCTGGCGGCGCACCCTCCAGGGAAGCCCCTGCCCTGCCTCAGCTCCCACCCGCCCTGCCTCCTTCGTCGCGCCCCGCCCGGGGGGGCTCCCGGATCGCTTCCAGCCTCCGGGATCCCTTCCAGCCCCGGGATCCCTCTCACCTCCGCTCTCTCGCGTCCTCGCTCTCCAGGATCAGCTCCCACCCGCCCTGCCTCCTTCGTCGCGCCCCGCCCGGGGGGGCTCCCGGATCGCTTCCAGCCTCCGGGATCCCTTCCAGCCCCGGGATCCCTCTCACCTCCGCTCTCTCGCGTCCTCGCTCTCCAGGAGGTGCCGGCCCGGCGATGGGAAGTCATGTGTACTCCGAGTCACGTGTGCCCTGGCATCACGTGATGGGCCGCCTCCTGCCCTCTTCTGGCCTCAACGGACCCAGGCGGGCAGGACGTGGGCGGCGGAGATTCCACCCGGGCGAAGGTCAGCGGGCTAGGCAGGTCGCATCCCGGGCGCCGGCGGTCCCGAGCCTCCCCGGACTCGCATCGAGGCGGGATGGCCGAGCTAGCGGCGCTAGGACCCCTGGGCAGAGCCTCGGGGTGAGGAGTCGGTGGGCGGAGGGCAATACCTTACATGGTACACCCCCCCCCCCACCCGGCGGTCACCATCTGAGTCCGCTGCCCAAAATAGCCCCCGGCGCCCGCCGGTCTGCCCCATGGCCGGGAGATGGCTGCTGTCTCCTACCCCGTGGGGCTGGGTGCTCCGCGGGGACCGGCGCGCCCCGAACCCCCTCCCACCCGCTTCCACCCAGTGCACGGTGCCAACATCCGCGTGGACCTCTCTGGGACGCGGGCCACACGCGTGGAGAGCTTCGCCCACGGTGTGTGCTTCAGTAGTGAACCGCTGGCCCCCGGCCAGGTGTTCCTGGTGGAGATCGAGGAGAAAGAGCTGGGCTGGTGCGGGCACCTGCGCCTCGGCCTGACCGCGCTGGACCCCGCCAGTCTGGCCACCGTGCCCGAGTTTTCGCTACCCGACCTGGTCAGCCTTGGGCACACCTGGGTCTTCGCCATCACGCGCCATCATAACCGCGTGCCCCGGGAGGGCCGCCCGGAGGCAGAGGCCCTGGCCCCGAGTCGCCCCCCAGCACTCCTGGTGGAACCTTATCTCTGCATCGAGCAGTTTCGCATTCCCCGCGATCGCCTGGTCGGCCGCAGCCGGCCGGGTTTGTACAGCCACCTCTTGGATCAGCTCTATGAGCTGAATGTGCTGCCTCCGACCGCGCGCCGCAGCCGCCTGGGCGTTCTCTTCTGCCCGCGCCCGGATGGCACGGCTGACATGCATATCGTCATCAACGGCGAGGACATGGGACCCAGCGCCCGGGGGCTGCCAGCCACCCTGCCCCTCTACGCGGTGGTGGACGTCTTCGCCTCCACCAAGAGTGTGCGCTTGATCCAGCTGGAGTATGGCTGTAGGTATCCCATCCCCTGGGCAGCGACCCCACCTGGCCCCCGTTGGGACAGGAACCTGCTAGGACTTCTGAACCAGCTGGCAAGGCCTTGGTCTGTCCAGGGTTGCTTTAGAAGTTGGAGAACCTGGAACCTCCCTGGTGGTCCAGTGGCTAGGACTCAGTGGGCCCAATGCAGGGAACTGGGATTCCATCCCTGGTCAGGGAACTGGATCCCACTTGGCACAGCTAGGAGTTTTTGTGCTGCAACTAAGACCTGGCACAGCCAAATAAATACATAAATATTAAAGAAAAAAAAAAAGGTGGAGGGGGGAATCTGACTTCAGATTCTGCCTCTGCCTGTGGCCTTGGACAAGTCAATTCCCCTGGCTTTGCGCCTCGATTTACCCACCTTGGCTGTGATGGATTATTAAGTTGTCCTCTAAATCGCTTTTCTGGCTTTGCCAGTTATTTTCTGTATTAACCTAGGGCATGAATTCTAAACCAGTTTTAGATTTTGGTTCTCTGAGAGTTGTGTCTATTAGACAAATACTCATCGATTTGAGTATACAGAGTTTAAAGGCATCATCTCAACCCCTGAGAACTTCTGAATCCTGAGGTCTGGTTTGTGATAGCACCATTAAGCCCTTTATTTATACATCTGAGCGTGTGTGTTCATGCGTACTCAGTTGCCTCCGAAGTTTGCGACCCTATGGACTGCAGCCCATCAGGCTTCTCTGTCCATGGGATTTTCCAGGCAAGAATACTGGAGTGGGTTGCCATGCCTTCCTCCAGGGGATCTTCCTGACCCAGAGATGGAACCTACAGCTCCTGCAGCTCCTGTGTTGGCATGTGGATTTTTTACCATTGAACCGCCTGGGAATCCATACATCTGAATTCACATTTTATGATTTCAGTAGATGAGAACCCTCTCTGTGCTAGGTCTGTGCTGGAGGCTAGGGTTGCGCAGGTTTATCAGACACTACCCCTGCCCCCAGAAGCTGCTAAGGGAGGGGAGGGGAGCAGGGTGAAGCTATCAAGGAGACAGAGCTGCAGTATTGGGGAAGTGCTGCGCAAGAGGTGCTTATCTCAATCATGTAAACAGCCCTGAGCCAGAGAGTGAAGGGACCAAGACCTAGATCTGGGTTCTGGCCTCGGCTCCCCCGCCCCACCCCCCACCCCTCATTGCTTTTGCCTTAGACAGCCTTCTCTCCACAGTGCCATCGCTGCAGACCCTGTGCCGCTTGGTGATCCAGAGGAGTGTGGTGCACCGGTTGGCCATTGATGGGCTCCACCTGCCCAAAGGACTTAAGGATTTCTGCAAGTATGAGTGAAAGCCTGCACCACCCTGGAGCAGGGCCACGCGATGCATCCTGGCCCCAGAGGCATGCCTGCCCTGCAGCTGGCCATGCTACTGCCAGCCAGGAAGGAAATAAACGCAGCCGATGTTGCCACTGATCCTTGGAGGGTCTCCTTGCCCCTGAAGTCTGTGAGGGACATTTCTTTTAGAATCACTGGGGCTCAGCAGGGCAGGTGAGAGAAAGAGAGCATTTCGACATTACCTAGACCAGTGACTCCTAGCCTGACTACTCGTGATCTAAGATAGATTGCCAGTGCTCCGGGCCCTGTCTCCAGAGATTCTCATTTGATTTGCCAAAGGACATTGTTTTTGCAAAAGTTCCCCTCGAGATACTAAGGAATAGCCAGAGTTGAGAAGCATTTCCCTCAAGCAGAGGTCTCAACTTTGGCTCATGGTGTAACCGTTTGAGAAACTTTGAAAAATACTGCTAACTGGGTCTGACCCTGGGGTTCTGATTTAGTTAACCCCGGAATAAGGCTGAGTATCAGGATTTCTAAAAGCTTCCAACAGAGTCTAACGTGCAGACTGGGGTAAGAACCAATGTCCTAGGGCAACTACATTATTTCACAGATGGGAAGTGGAAGCCCAGAGATGGGAATGCATTTGTCCAAGGACACATAGCAAATGAATGAATGCAGGGTGTTTCCTCCTCACACACTACAGGGCACAAAGCAACTGACTCCTTTATTTGTCATCTCTGATCATTTCTTCCATACAGATGACCTCATTTGATCTTTCATAACTTCTGGTGAAGCAGTGGGCAGTCATTCCCCCTCATCTTACAGATAAGGATATCAAGGAACAGAACTGTCCAGGTGACTTGCCCAAGGTAAAGGCAAGAACCTAGAATGCCCAGTTCCTGGTCCAGCACTCTTTTAGCGCCATCCATTGTCAGGTGCAGGTTCTAGAATGAGCAGGTCAATCCTGTGACGTAGGTTTCAGGTGTAAATGGGAATGACTGTGAGGGGACTTCCCTGGTGGCTCAGAGGTTAAAGCGTCTGCCTCCGATGCAGGAGACCTGGGTTCGATCCCTGGGTCGGGAAGATCCCCTGGAGAAGGAAATGGTAACCCACTCCAGTACTCTTGTCTGGAGAATCCCATGGATGGAGAAGCCTGGTAGGCTACAGTCCACGGGGTTGCAGAGTGGGACACGACTGAGCGACTTCACTATACTATCACTATGAGGTGACATTCTAGAAGGGTGGAGAAGGTACGGCAGGAGGCAGATGACTGGTCCCTCACAAACAGGGGCTTTGGGGCAGCCATGTCCTATTTCATGTCTCCACAGACTCAGCCAGGCCTTCCGTCTTCTGGCCAAGGTGAGGGGGCTCTTGGAACTGGGGGGTGTACAACTTCCTGAAAACCTGAGTCCTGCTCTGGGGAGGTGGTGGTTCTGCTGGACATTCTGGGGCTTGCCCTGGAGTCAGTTCTCTTTGAAGAAAGCTATTCCCAAAGTCCTTGCCAAGAGCCACCCACTTGCTCATGCATTCATTCAACAAACAAGGCTCCATCACCTGCCTGCATTAGGGACTGATTTGGGGTGTGGATATGAGTAAAACCCAGTTCCCAACCACCAGACTGCCCTCTGGGGCAGGTCCTAATTGCTCCGATCCCAGTGCTCTGCTCCTATGCCCTGCCCCTCAGGGCCTCCTCCTCCGAGACCAAGAATAACGCTCCACCCATTCCTGTCTCCGCAGGTGGGGCTGCTTCTCTGGGCTCATCTCTTGGCCTCTATAGTCCTATAGAGCCAGGGGTTGTAGCCTCTGGCGGACAAGGCCCACTGAGCCAGAAAGCTGAGCAGGTGACATCTGTTGCCCAGGCCTGGGGCCCGGCCCCCGGGAGCACTGGCTGGGAGCCACCGAGGCAGGAGTACAACTGGTACTGCCACAAATTCCCCGCCGCGAGGCAGCTGGAGAACCTGGGCCGGGAGGATGGCTGCTCCAGAAGCAGAGGCCCCCAGCTGGGCGGCCCCAGCGGGCCTGCGCCTCTGCTGCTGTGTGGGCTGTCACCTGGGGCCCCGCCGATGCCCACCGAAGCAGGGGGGAAGGAGGCCAACTCCCCGCCCGACATCTGCATCCTGACCTTGGCCATGATGATTGCGGCATCCCTACTGTGCCCGTCCCGGGCCTGCGGGAGGAGGACCTGATCCGGGCAGCTCAAGCTTTCATGATGGCCCATCCGGAGCCAGAGGGGGCTGTGGAGAGGGCCCAGTGGATGCAGGCGCAGACCCACACAGCCTCTGGGCCAATGGCCTTAGTGAGGTCCCGGAGGGGCCAGCCTCCTGGCTCCTACTTGTAGCTGGATGAAATAGCACCAGACACACAGGGTGGCTTCTCCGTATGGTTTTTGGGCAGGCAGGGTTGGTGGTGCCTATGGGAGGGACTGGAATAAGGTAGTGGTCTGAGGCACTCTGACAAATACTGACCCATTCAGGGCCCAGACTCCAGGAAGTTCCCAGAAACCATTAAGCTGGGAGATGGGTCTTTGATCAGAGTAGTTACAATAGGCGGCCATGCTTGGAGAGTGGAGGCTTCTTTTGTACCGTTTTGGTACTCCCATCAGAATTCTTTTGCAAAGCCCTAGGCATCGTGCACTTTTCTCCTGCCTTTTGTTTCTCACTCTGCTGAGGCCAGGTGATGAGACCACAGGCAAGGAAGGAACATTAACTCTTATTTGAGCCACCCACTGGGCATCAGCCCATCACATTCCCATTCTCTCATCTTTGCAGTGCTCTGGGAAAGCTCCATTTTTACAGTGAATGGATTGTGGCTTAGAGAGGTGACTTGCCTCAAGTCTCAGGGCAAGTAAAAGGCAGCATCAGGCCTCAGAAAACAGACAGGGAAGAAACCAGTCTGTAATGTCAGACTCTATAGGTCATTCTATAGTATTGGGGTGGCCAAAAAGGTCGTTCGGGTTTTTCCTAACATCTCACAGAAAAACCCGAACATTTTAGCCAACCCAGTATTTCCTAAACTTCCTTCTATGAGACAAAAAACTAGACAAGTGCTAAAACAGACAACATTCACTTTAATAACCTCAGGATGGGGGAGTGTGGCAGGTGGTGGCAGGGGGGCTTTTCCTCTGTGGGTAAGGTGTCATCTCATGACTGGAAGCTCTTACCAATCTTCATTTTCACTCAGTGTCTTATCTCTTATCCTAGAGCAGGTTAGCCCTTGAGCTAAGAATGGGTTTTACTTTTTGGAAAGGTTGTTAGGGGAAAAAAAAAACCAACCCACACAACAAAGAACCGGGAATATACAACAGGCTGTAAATGCTCAGCAAAGTCTAGGATACTGACCATCGGGCCCTTCATGGGACAGCTTTGCTGCCTCCCGTTTTAGGAATCTAGACACATGGGTAGCAGGCTGCAGAAGACCCTTGTGCTTCTTCTCTGGAAGGAGGGTCTGAGGAAGTACAGCAGTGTGAGTGTTGGGGGAAGGGTGTGTGGGGGGGGATGTGAGTGATATACGAGGATGAATGTCACGGGTAATCAGAGTTGGACCTGCTCATAAGGGCCGATCCAGCTGTCGGCCAGCTCCCGCAGGGTGCTGTACCGTCGTTCAAACTCCTCTTGGCTGCAGTGCTGCAGGAGCTGACTCACCTCCTCCGTGAGGAGAGCCACAGCCAAGCGCTTCTCCAGGGTCTCGCTCCATGTGCTGCCCAGGATGTCACTGAGGTTGGGGGCACAGCCTGCCGTCCACTTGGCAGGCAGCATGTCAGGCTGGAGCTCCTGGTGGTGGGCGCTGAGCATGGCCAGGATGTGACGGCAGGGCAGGTGGAAGGCCTGGCTGAAGTAGCAGCTGCAGCTGGCCGGGGGCTGGGGCTGCACCCTGTGGGTGTCCTCCAGGATCTGTATGTTAACCTTTTCCGAACCCGAGCCAATGAGGTGCATGGATTTCTGGACCACAGCAAGCTCACCCAGGCAGAGCTGGGCGGCTGGCCCCGTGCAGATGGCATTAAGTGAGTGCTGGATGCGGGCTTCCACCAACTGCTCCACTTTGGGGCTTTCGGGACTGCCCTCCAAGGGGGTGTAATGGTTCGGGGGACTCGGGCCCAGGCTGAAACTCACTTTGTCTCCCGAGTTCTGCTGCAGATACTGGAGCAGGGCGCTCATGCCTTTTTCCACCACTGGGGTGGTGCCAAAAACTGGCTGAGGAGGCGGGTGGTGACCTCCAGGCCCTGAAAATAGCGGCTGCTCTCAGCTTGGCTTCTCCAGCGGTGGGCCAGCCAGATGCGGTCGTTGAGCAGCCAGTGTGAGTGGAGCGCGGGCAGCTGGGCCGGCGGGATGCAGGTGCTCAGCAGCGCATACAGCTTCCGCAGGTTCCCAGCCGTGGCCGAGCACATGGTGCTCCGCAGGGCCGTCAGGAGCAGCCTCTCCACCGGCTGCTCGAGGGCCAGCTGACAGAATTTGCCCTGGAGGAACTTACAGATGTGGAAGGCTGAGAGCAGGACCTCAGCTGCGGGGAACTCCATAGCGAGGGTGGGCAGCAGGAGGAAATAGGGATCCACCAGAATGGTACAGACTCTCTCCCATGCTGGGTTAAACTTCTTGAACACCTGGAACATGTGGGCCAAGCCTTCAGCATCCTCCTTGGCAAGAATGGCAAAGTAGACTGCCCGGGAAAGATGACCCTCCAGCGGCACCCGGGGTCCATCCACCAGGAAGGTGTATAACACCACACCCCTCGGGTTATAGGTCCGGTGGATAAATAAGACCTCGGGAAAATGGGTAAAGACCCTCTGCATATAGCAGCTCTGATAGTTGAGGGTCTCCAACTGGGCAGTCTTGTTAAGCTGGTAGAACAGCAGAGGTGGGCTTGGGTCCTCAATCAGGAGCTCATTCAGCACTGTCAGCGCCATGGGGAAGATGGGAAATGTCTCGATGCCAAGGTCAAAATATTTGCTCTGTGCAGCTGCCAAACAGAAGGCTCCCACTCTCTCAAGCTCCAACTAAGTCAAGACTTGAGGCTAGGCTGTAGACCCCAGATCTTAATCCAAAGATGGGCCTATGGAGAAGAAAAGAGGTTTAAGGAGCCAGTAGGGGTTTGGCTCTTCAATTATTCACCCAGACAATATTTTATTCCTTACCTATGTATCAGCACTGTTCTGAGGGACACAGAATAAACATGTAAATAAGGATGTATCAGATAGTGAAGTTTATAAAGACCTAAAACGGGGTAAGGGTAGGCTGGAGGAGGGAGGGATGCCTTAGCCAAGATGGCCAAGGAAGTCCTCTCTGGGTGGTGGGAGGATGACTTGGAGCTAAGAGCTAATTGATAAGAAGTCAGCATGGAAGGATTTGGTGCCAGGAGATTTGAGTGAATGTGAAGGGCGGAGCTGCCTTTTTTTCTCCTTAAATATTTAAAACATTTGTACAGCACTTTGTATTTACTTCTTGGCCTCCATTCTTTCATTGGTCCTGGTATATACAAGAGGACTGCAATTGCTCCAGACTTACTGTGTGATCTTGGGCCAGTCAGTGATCCCTCTAGGCCTCAATCCCTTCAACTGAAAACGGGGTTAACAAGTGTTCATAAGTCTTTCCTCCCTCTACGTTAATCCCTCTATTAACTGCAATACTTTGTTCAAATGTTTCCTCTATTTAGCCCCTCAAACCGGCTACTGTTCCCATTTTACAGATGTGAAACTGAGGCTCAAAGAAGTTAAGTGACTTGCCTACCATCACTCAGTAAGTAGCTGGAAGCTGAGTCTTTGGCTCGGGATTCTGACAGCTTGCCACAGTAAAAAACCAGAGACAGAGAGGGGATACGGCCCCTGACCTCTCACCTCTAACCCAGGTGGCAGGATGTGGCTGGCTGACGTTCGCATTCGGGGTCTGGCCAGAGCCAGAAGAGAAGTCAACCTCCCACCCCTTTGGGGGCTGTGTCACGGTGACTACGGTCACCAGCTGCCTCAAACCACCCCTTCAAGAATTACTCACCCACAGCTTGGCTCCGTCGCCATTTCTCCCTATTTGACCCTGCCTCTGACTCTGACTGACCTCTAGGCTCACCAACCGCGGTGCCAGCTTCCTGTGACTCGGGCCAATGGCTTGAGGAATTCGCTTTCGGACTTTGTGGCAACGACCAATCATAGCCCGGCGACTTGTGGGCGGGCGCTGTTACCAGGGGCGCTGTTACGAGGGGCTCGGCTGGCGGCAACCAATGAAAGCCTGAAGACTAGCATCCTTGGAGTCTGAGCCCTGAAGCTGAAACTGCGGAACCACACGTCTGGCAAGAGGGCTGGGAGGGCGGGTTACTATGGAAACTCCCTCAGAGTCCAAAAAGCAAAAAGAAAATAAATAGCAGCGTTTCAAGATTTTTTTCTTTTTCTGGTCAAACTCCAAAGCCCCAGGAGGGTAGGAAGTGGTGCCTGTGTGATTGCACTGTGTCCCCTGTCTTACGGGAAAGCTGAGGCCCGGGTCTCAAATTTTGCTTCTCTCCAAGGATTGAGGGGCCCAACTCTCGGAATTGAGGAGATCGAGGTCGTCTTGAGAGAGGTGAACTTGGGCATTGCTCAGCCCAACCCCTCCAGTATTTTACAGGCAAGATCCAGAATAGTGCTGTGACTGTTACGGTCATGGTGATCTAGTGCAAGAAGCAGGATAGACTACCATCTTTTGACCTCGGTTCTGTTGAAGATGGTTCTTGGAAAGCTGGGAAGCTATCAGGCTTTAGGTGACTAAGGTTACAAACGAGCAACAACAACAAAAGTCTGTGTTGGTGCTTAAATCTCCATTGAATCTAGAAGGGAAACTGGGATTAGAACAGGCCAACGGATTTGTTTTTGCAGATGAGGAAACTGGGATCAAAGAAATTAAGGACTTGCCCACAGTCGCCCAGCAAGTTGAGGGCAGTCAAGTCTTGGACCCAGGTTTCTTCCCTCCCAATCTGTTTGGCTTCTTCAGGATAGGATATGAGGCAGCCCGAAGTCAATGTTGAAGACTTGGTTGCAGGAAGAGAGAGGATGAAGCAAGGGAAGGATCGCTAATCACTGAATTTGAGGCATCGCACTCTATTTGGCTGCACAACACCCAGATTCCTTCACTGTTCAGGCAGAACACATTTCTCTTGCTTATTTGCTTTTATTTAAAGAACAGAAACAAAACTTTAATATGAATAAAAATAGGTACAAACAAATTCTTTGTAAACAGCAGCAATAGCCAAGTAGCACACTCCTTCCCTTTGGTCCCTGAAACCAGGTCCGTTTTTCTCCCCCTATCCTGGGGCTGGGTTATCATCTCTGTAATGTTAGTAAGGTCTGATCTCAGGGGTTGAGGGAGAAAGAGGAATGACCTTTCTGCATGGAAATAACTTTGGCCTTGAACAATGAATGAGGCTCCCAAGGAAAACCAAAGGCAGGGCAGAAATGGGGCAGATTCAAAGGACTGTCCCACAGTAGGGTTCCTCTTCTTTCTCTCAGAACCATTTTCCTAACCCTACCTAGAAAGATGTTGGTTAAAATGCTAACCCCGAGCATGTCCTGCCCACTTTGAGCTCTCAGACTGCTAGGGAGAGGGTCTGGCGGCCTAGCGTGCCAGTGCAAGTGCTTCAGCCGTGAATGGTGGCGCCAGCAGGAGCCAGTCCCTCCCCTTCCTCCTGCTTTCCCCAGAGGAAAGGGAGGCAGCCCACATCCCTGAAGTCTCCCAGCTGGTGAGTGGGCTCAGGAGGCTGGCAGGGGGCCGCCCAGATGTCCACAATCTTGCGCAGCGTGGAGCAGCGCTCCTCCAGCTCCAGTCCTTCACTCTGCATCAGCAGATTTGCAAGCTCCCTGCTTAGGTCCCGAATCATGTCATTCCGTCCTGGCTCCCCTGGCTGGCCTGCACCTGGCGGGATCAGAAAGGGGTCCTGGAGCTCCCCGCTGGGCCCGAGGAGGTGCTGGTACCTCTTCTGCCACCGGCGGCACACCATGGCTTCGCTGACGGGCCTCTGGCTGGTGTGCAGCAGCGCCAGGATGTGCCGGCATGGCAGGTGATACCGCTGCTGAAAGGAGCAGCTGCAGCTGCAGCCGTCTTTGCTCACCTGGTGGGAGTCCTCGAGCAGCTGCACGTCCACGGCGCAGCCAGCCACATCTACCAGGTGCGTGGAGTTCTGCACCACCACCCACTCATTGTGGCACAGCTCGTAGGCCAGGTTGGAGCCACTCTGGCGTAAGGAGGCCAGCATGCCGCCCTGTGAGGGCTGCCCCTGGGGAGGCTGCCACGGCGGCCCCCGCACCTGCTCTGGCTTGGCCCCTGCACAGGGGGCCTGCTGAGGCTCCCTCTGCAGATGCCGGAAGGCTTCTTGGACTTGGGGGCAGTGTTTGCTGACCGGGCTCTCTTTAACTTGGGGGGAGCAGTGGGCAAGTTCTTCACCCCTTTGGTGTTAAAGAAGTCTATGTAATCCACGAAGCAGAGGATGCAATCCAGCAGGGACTGCTGCTCCCGGAAGAGGCTCGACACCTTGCTGGTGACGACGTCCAGGCTGTCCATGTAGGTACTACAGGCGTGCAGGCCCTTCCTGACGTGCATGTACCACAGCAGTTCACAGGAAAACCAGTGGGCCTGCAGGAAGCTGAAAAGCTGCTCGTCGAGCAGGGTCCGGGACATCTGGCAGAGATTTTGCAGGCTGGTCTCGGAGGTGACAAACACGGCCTCCCGCAGGGCTTTCTTCATGAGCCATTTAAAGGATGGATCTGCGGAACTACGATGCAGCTTCTTCTCCAAGAGTCGGGTCGTGTGATAGATGGAGAGGAGGGTGCGGGCACCAGGGAAGACCTCCTGCAGGATGGCTCGGTGAGGGAAGGACGGGTCCACGAAGACCACCTTGACCTTGGGCCAATCTGAGTTGAACTCCGTAAAGATGCTTAGCATCTTGGCCACAGAAGTGGCTGTCTCGGCCTTGAGCACCGCGAAGTGCACCACCCGCCCCTCTCGCTCCTTGCTCTCCACCAGGAAAGCGTAGAGGATGTGGCCCTGGGCATTCTCCACCCGGTGCAGCAAGAGATTCTCTGGGAAGCGGACAAACAGATCGCTCATCTTGCTGCTCTGGAAACTGAGCCGGTCCAGGTCTTGACTGCTGCCCACACTGAAGGAGGCCATGGAACCCACGTCCACCTTAAGAAAGTTCTTCATCACTCTGGCTATCTTGGCCAGGTCAGAAGGAGTGATGCCCTCCTGCTCTGGCTTGGCGGATATTTGGACCTTGTCTAAGCAAAACGATGGTTCAACTGGGGACTTAGCAGCTGTGCCAAGGTTTTTGTTGACCTCGGGCTGTCAGACTGGAGTTTCTTCTGAGATTTGCCAGTGGCGCCTCCTCTAGGACCCGTGGCTTTGGGGTCAGTGTGTATATGCTGTGTGTTGAGTTCACTGATGAACAGCCTATCCAGTTTCTCATTGTACCGCAGGAGCAAGTATGCCGGGCACATGTCTGCTTCTGCTGCTGTCTTCCTGTTTGACTGGGTCCGAATACAGACAAACTTCACCTGCACATATCTAGGGAAGGCAGAAGCAACAGTGAAACAGGTGCTGACCACCCATTTTTCTCTTACAAGTCTAGGCCCTGTAGGGACTCACAGTGCCTGATACATTTCCTGGAGACCACAGTGTGGTATAGGATATGGGAGAGAAAGATTCACATTCACATTCCAGTCCCAAAGTGGTCAGGTCTTTCTTCAAGACCCCATCCAATTAAAACACCCTTCAGTTGCATCTACAGAAGTTCTAAGCTCCAGCTCCTTTTATTTACTCTCATTTTCCCATCTGTAGTTGTCAATCTGAGGCAAAGATATAAGCGGAAATAGATGAAGAGCAACAGCAGAACTAGTTAGCTGCTGTCTAAAGGGTCCCTTCATTCCTGCCTTCAGGGAGCCACTGCCTTCTCTGCCTCCTCCTTCAGGCAGCAAAAATAAAACAGGTCTCAGGGGTTAGGGTAGATCTGGGCTTCCTTTCTAAGGAGAAAGATCCGGGTTCATCTTTGACTTAAAGAAAAATGTCTATATCCTGAGAGAGGGAGAACCCTGAGGCTAGATGATCCCTGGGATTCTGCTAGCACTGCCATTCTAGGCTGAACGTGCCTACTCAAAGGAGACTGGTAATTAAACTGAATATCTGTTCTCTCCCCGCTTTCTACCTTTGAGGCCCAAATTAGGTCTTACCTTCTCCAGGAAACTTTATGGATGCCCTCAAGCCACAGTAATTGCTCCTTATTTAAGAGTCATAGCATTTTTTGAAACAAAAGGCTTAGCAGATTTTCTGGGCAGCAGTAGTGGTTACACAGTGGGGAGGCTGGAGGCTGACCCGGGATTTGAATCCAGGCTCTACCACACAGAAGCTGTTTGACCTTGGGCAAGTTACTTCACCTCTCTGTATGCAGTTTCCTTAACATCATAAAATAAAACTAAATAGGGTTGTTATGAGATTTAAATAAGCCACAGACATAATATTTAGCCCAGAGCCTGGTTCCGCCTTTTATTTATTCTTAATAGGAGTCATCTACTGTTACTACAGCTCCTAAGCCTTGTGACCTATTCTTGGGCGTTTATGCAGTACTTTTCCAATTGGATGGGGCTGCTTTCAAGTGTCAAGAGCAAATCAATCCTAGTATTCTAAGCACCTGGCACAAATGCTATTCTATCAGCAGATGCTTGTCAAAGACGGGCTGGCTGAATGACTCAGGGACCACAGGTGGGTGGGACAGGTCACACCCCTGCCTCCTTAGAGAGGTCCCAACCCAAAGATTAATGAAGGGGGAAAAAAATCTCAGCCTCTGGCATGACATGACACAACCTGGCATCTCAACAACCCTTTCCAAACACTAATCCTTCTGGTCCTGTTTGCTCACCCTGTGGGGCAAGCTTAGAGAAATAGGATGTCGGGCTTGAAATTACAGGGTGGAGAGGCCTGAGGCTGAAAATGCCTACACCTGCTGTGTGCAGCAGCAGGGCAGCCACGTCATCCCTGGCTCAGGGAGTGGCCCGGTGGTACGGCAAGGCCAGCAAGGTGTGACCGCGGGACAGCCTCTGCCTGATCTCCCGCCTGTTTTCCACTGTCCCACCGTCTTGTTCTATTGTACCCCAGAAAGACCAACTGCTTCCCGGGTTCCCTACACTGTGTCTCACCTCTTTGCCTTTGCTCGTGTTGTCTCTCTGTCTGGAATGCCCTACCCGCCTGTCTTCATCTCAGAGCTTACTCAATCTTCAGGACTAGATGCAACCTTCTTTCCTAGGAGGCCTCCCCCAAGCCCTCAGGATGGGCCCTACCCTTCCGCTGGCTCAACATCTTGGCATAGACCTTGCTCATTACATTGTATTGACTTTATGGCTCATAATCCATGCTTGTTAACCCAGTCAAAAGAAAAACAAAAAGACACTGGTGAGTGCCAACCATAAAACTCTTTCCCCCCTTCCTAGTTCATTAACGACTGCACCTCCCTGTGGAGACACCAGCATTCTTTTTAATTCGTCCTTCTCCAGGTTTATATCCAATATGTTAAGTCTTTTAAATTCTTTTCTCCCACTATTGCATGTATAAGGATTACTATATGCCAAGTTCCATGTAAACCCCTTACATGCATCATTTCATTCTAATAAAAGGGTTCTACCATCCACATTTTACAGATGAGGCAACAGGCTTAAAGAGGTTCTTGAGCATGAGAATCTGGGATTTAATCATCTGGTTAAAACTGGAGGATCTGGGATTTGAACTAAGCCTGCATGGCTACAGTCTATGTAGTTAACCATTATGTTGCCTATCTTTTTCCAAAATATTTCTCCTTCTGAATTCTCATTTTTACCTTCCTCAACTTGACCCTCAATACTTTATTCAGGTTCAATAATGTCCTTAAAGATCTCCAAACATACTGTGCTTGTTGGCATCAAGCACTTCAAACTTCAGGGGCACTAGGTTAAAGCCTCTGTCATTTTTTCCTGCTTCCCTTAATCTTTGGTATTGAGCTATAACTTACACACAGCGAAATACACGTCTTTCAGAAGAATTATTGGAGCACTGAGTAATTTTAATCTATATTTATTTCTATCTCCCAAGCGAAGGCATAGACTCTCTTCAAGACAGGGATAGGGTTTTGTACTTCTGAATCCCCCTTAGTGCTTCTATCCCAGCATGCTCAGCCAGGACCTGAAGGAAGGAAGTCAGCCAAATCTACTCTGTAGGTGTTTATTTTTCTCTAACTGGACTGTGCCCCTGTGTACTCCCAGTGCCCGCTACTGCACCTGGCACAGAGTAGGTGCTCAGAACACACACATTAAATGAGTGATTGCATGATAGGAAATTCATCTTACAGTATGAGCAGCACATTAGGAAGATCACCAGGAGAGTTCTGTCAGTGGCTTAGCTTCTATCCCAGCACTGCTACTAACTGTAACTTTGGACAAGTCCTTTGTTTAATTTCAAACATTTACTAAGTCTATTATGTACCAAACACTATACTAGTTGCTCAGAAGGTGATGGAGACAAATTAGGCTCTACTGTCAAAGTCTGTTGAGCAGGGAGATTAGTACACAGATGATCAGTAAAGTCAGAACTAAGTGAAAGGTTAAACAGAGGTACTAGCAATACACTTGTAACTGAATAAAGACTAATTCCCTCTGACTATGGGGACTGGAACAGATCTAAAGCTTTTGATTAATTTCCTATGAGATTTGTGTCCTTGTTGCAGGTAAACTGTACCTCGAGCAATGAACAGAATTTTTACAGGTGAAGTCAAGCCATTTTAGACAACATAATCTGAGTTAGGAACAAGACTCAGAAGATCTGAGTTTAATTTCCAGTTTTACCACTTAGCTGTGTGAGAGTGACCGAGTCCCTTCATTTCCTCTCAGCCTCCAAAGCTTATCTATAAATACAGAAATAACCAGAGCACTGGTCTCTGAATAATCAGTACCTGATCCAAGAAAAATCACTACAACTAAAAGTGAATTCGGGCTTCCCAGTGGCGCTAGTGGTAAAGAACCTGCCTGCCAATGCAGGGAATGTCAGAGATTCAACTTTGATCCCTGGGTTGGGAAGATCCCCTGAGGAGGGCATGGCAACCCACACCAGTATTCTTGTCTAGAGAATCTCATGGGCAGAGGAGCCTGTGGGCTATACAGTCCATAGGGCTGCACAGAGTCGGACACGACTGAAGTGATTTTAGCATGCACAAAAGTGAATTTGTTTAAAAGGCTGTGGCAGAGAAAGATAATTTACAATATGATATCACCTATATGTGGGATCTAAAAAATATAACAAACTAGAGAATATAACAAAAAAGAAGTGGACTCACAGATACAGGGAACAAGCTAATGGTTAACAGTGGGAAGAGGCAAGGGGGGAGGGGCAGGATGGGGTAGGGGACTAACAGGTACAAACTATTAGGTATAACATAAGCTATGAGGATATGCTGTACAACATGGGGGATATAGCCAATATTTTATAATAAGAATGGGGTAAAATCTTTGAAAATTGTGAATCACTATACTGTACACCTGTAACTTATGTAGTACAGTGACTATTCTTTTCTTTCTTTCTTTTTTTTTGGGCCACATTTTGAGGCTTAGTTCTCTGACTAGGGATCAAACCTGGGTCCATAGTAATGAAAGCCCATGTTCTAACCATCTTAGCCACTGGACCACCAGGGAGTTCCCTCAACTATTCTTCAATTAAAAAAAAAAAGGCATGATCGGCTGGTAATTAATCCAACATCCCCCATCCCCCTCCTTCCTTCCTTGGGCCAGCTTCATTCAGGTTGTCATTCCTCCCCACACAGCTAAGTGCTTCAGGGCTGGTCTAAGCCAGTTAAGGTAATCTCGTTAAGAATGCCCATGGATGGCCCAATTCTGCAAAGTCTGTAGGAAACCAAGGCAAGCTTTTTCTTCTGCAAGTGACTCCTACATATGTGCCATGTGGTGAGACGCTCTGAGGACAAAGCTGAGACCTGAAGATGGAGAGTGGAAAGAAAGGGAAAGCCTGAGCCACTGAAACAATCACCTTCTCTGCGCTAAGAGAGAAAGCATTTTGAGTTAGGATTTTCAGTTAATGGCAGCCCAAAAGACATTTTCAGAATCCATGTTTTATAGAAAATAGTAGAAAAAAAGATTTGAGCAGATCTTTAAAAAATGAGATGAAAATTATGAAAATATTATATGTAATGAAATTTAAGTCATGTAGAGAGGTGAGAGTTGGACTATAAAGAAGGCTGAACACTGAAGAACTGATGCATTCAAATTATGGTGCTAGAGAAGACTCTTGGGAGTCCCTTGGACTGCAAGGAGATCCAATCAGTCCATCCTAAAGGAAACCAACCCTGAATATTCATTGGAAGGATTGATACTGAAGTTGAAACTCTAATACTTTTGCCACCTGATGTGAAAAGCTGACTTATTGGAAAAAACTCTGGTGCTGGGAAAGATTGAGGGCAAAAGGAGAAGAGAGTGGCAGAAAATGAGATGGTTTGATAGCATCACCAACTCAACGGACATGATTTTGAGCAAACTCTGGGAGATAGTGAAGGAGAGAGAAGGTTGATGTGCTGCAGTCCATGGGGTTGCAAAGAGTTGGACACAACTTAGCAAGTGAACAACAAGCTATAATGGTGGCTGTCTGCCAATTCTTAAAATAATCAAAGAACCACTTAAGAATCAATTTTTTTTTCCTGATGTATTTCCCCCAAACACTCTTATACTTTATTTCCCGACTCACTTCTGCAATATATAAAGGTCAATCTTACCAAAATATTCCTGTGCTTTATCATGTTTCCCAAGGGCCTAATTTAATTTTTTGCTCTGCAAATCCTTTGCTTTTCAAGTCTGTACCACATCATTGTCCTTGATTTTCCTTCTCCGTCTGTCAGCTGGCATAAGGCTGTGGGGAATGTAAGGATTTCTCTATCATGACTCTCAGGGACTTCACCAAGTACCACAGCTCTTGGAAGACGTGCTATTTCAGTTTGCAGTCAATTTTATTTGCACTGTATTATCCTGAGGTTTACCTCATCTGTTCATTAGCCAGAAACTGACTACCAAAGATGTTGATGAAATTGGTGGAGACAAGCAAGAAGGAATGACTAAGTCGTAACTAATTTTAAAAGTGGCTAGTCTGTTAGCATGATTTTTGTTTTCCTACACAGCCTTGTGACTAGAAAAGAAAGTGAAGTTGCTCATTCGTGTCTGACTCTGCAATTCCATGGACTATAGCCTACCAGGCTCCTCTGCCCATGGGATTTTCCAGGGAACAGTACTGGAGTGGGTTGCCATTTCTTTTCCAGAGGATCTTCCCGACCCAGGGGTCAAACCCAGGTCTCCCAAAGTGTAGGCAGATGCTTTACTGTCTGAGCCACCAGGGATAGGTGGAAAATGAAAACTCAGATAACAAAGGCTTGTTCAAAGGGTGTGATGGGGATTAAATAAAACTGTAAAATCCTTAGCAGAGGAGGGCGGTTCAAAAGGGAGGGCATATATGTATATGTATACCTATGACTGATTCATGTTGAGGTCGATAGTCTTCAGTCTTATAGCTACCTTTTTTGAATACTTTTTTGGGAAGGTGTTCCACTGTTCAAAAAAGGTAGCTATTAGACTGAACAGCAATGGAGAGAGACAACAGAATACTTCACAGAATGTTTGAAGACTATCAATCCCTCAAAGACATAACAAAAAGAAAAACACACATAACAATCATACATAAAAATATGGGAAGGGAAACTGGGCATAAAACTCACAGAATCTCCCAGTTGATTGGGATTTTGGGTCATTTAGTAATAACTTCCATGACACAATTCTCTGACTCTTTTAAAAATACCTATCATTTTTCTGTCACGTACTACAACTATGACTTTGGCAAATATTACTGTGCTTAAACCACTAGCAAGAGCGTCTTGCTTACAATGTGAGAGACCTGTGTTTGATACCTGGGTCGGAAAGATACTCTGGAGAAGGAAATGGCAACCCACTCCAGTACTCTTGTCTGGAAAATCCCATGGACGGAGGAGCCTGGTAGGCTACGGTCCATGGGGTCGAAAAGAGTCGGACACGACTGAGCGAATTCATTTTTAAACCACTACATGTATTTTACGTAATCTTTGCCACATCCTCCTCATTTTGCAGAGGATGAAACTGTGACATGGAAATTAAAAGTCTTGTTGGCTTTAACTGAGTTAAAGCCTGTCTTTCTGACTTCAGAGTTCTCACTTTTAACAGATATGCCAGCTTTTCCTGAACGCCAAGGAATCATTCATTGATCCTCTTTCCATCTGCCATAGCCATTCCTATAATCTTTGTATAGTATTTTCAAATGGTTTTCTTTAAATCGGCTCACTTTATTTAATGAGGATCTTAATGTTTAGATATTAACAAAAACACTTAAAATCATCTCGCCTGACCACCAGTAGCACGTCTATCTGGTTGCAGGAAACACGGCTTCTCCGTCCATGGGATTCTCCAGGCAAGAATACTGGAGTGGATTGGCATTTCCACAATTCACTCAATCTTTTTATCCTAGCTCAAGCCTGCAGGGGTAACCCTTTTTACCTCTCACTAGAAGTTTGTTGACTGAATCAATACCGGGATGTTATTACAACCCAGTGGTTGAGGAGGGAACTTTGAGCTGTGGCAATAAACAGGATGAGTCTGATCTTCAGTTCTAACACCTTGATGCTTTCTTACAACTTCTGAAAATCTTCTGACTTCTCTGGCAATCCAGTAATTAAGACTCTGCACTTCCAATGCAGGGGCGTAGGTTCAACTCCTGGTTGGGGAACTAAGATTCCACATGCTGTATGGTGCGGGCAAAAAAGAAAAAAGAAAGAAATCTTACCCTACTCCCTGCTCCAACTTGCTCGCTCATTTCTGCATATTCTTATTTTCCTTGACTGTAACTGTACCCCAAATTCAGACTTCCCTGGCTCCCACCAGGTGATTTCAGGGCTGGGGGCGGTTTTTGTTACAGGTTCTCTTATTTTCCTCTTTAAGTCTTCACTACCCGGGCCTCTGCTCCTTGCCTGCCTTGACTCTGTCTACCTTCTCTCCTTCCTTTTGCTCAAGAACAGAGGAGCTAGGGGGTAACCGCCTCCAAAGAGTTACATAATGAAACTAGGAGCCTTAATGCAAAGCACAGAGGTAGAACTTTTAGTCCTCTTAACATTCAGCTTCTCCTGGCCGTTTTCCCCACCTGCACAATAACATTATTATAAAGGCAATGATATTTATGGAATATTTTCTGTGTAGTGTAGTGGGCCTTGTGAGAAACACTTTACATGCATTAACTCATTTAATGGGAGTGAAACCTGCTTCTGACAAGGAGATTTAGAGGGCCAAGTCAGGTAAGGAAGTGAATGTGCTTTGTAAGCTTATCTCCAGAAAATATCAGGGATGGCTGTTTTTTCCTCCCCAAGAGCCTACACTGGCATCAAGTATCAGCCAACACCTACGCTATATACAAGATTAAAGTTCCTTGTCTTTCCTCACCTGGCACCCTAGATTGTTCCTTTGGCTCTTACTACTAGTCTTTCCTCTTCAGTTCAGTCGCTCAGTTGTGTCTGACTCTTCGCGACACCATGAATTGCAGCACGCCAGGCTTCCCTGTCCATAACCATCTCCCAGAGTTCACTCAAACTCACATCCATCGAGTCAGTGATGCCCTCCAGCCGTCTCATCCTCTGTCGTCCCCTTCTCCTCCTGCCCCCAATCCCTCCCAGCACCAGAGTCTTTTCCAATGAGTCAACTCTTCGCATGAGGTGGCCAAAGTCCTGGAGTTTCAGCTTTAGTGTCTCAGTCCTTCCAAAGAACACCCAGGGCTGATCTCCTTTAGAATGGACTGGTTGCATCTCCTTGCAGTCCAAGGGACTCTCAAGAGTCTTCTCCAACAACACAGTTCAAAAGCATCAATTCTTTGGCACTCAGCCTTCTTCACAGTCCAACTCTCACATCCATACATGACTACTGGAAAAACCATAGCCTTGACTACATGGACCTTTGTTGGCAAAGTAATGTCTCTGCTTTTCAATATGCTATCTAGATTGGTTGTAACTTTTCTTCCAAGGAGTAAGCGTCTTTTAATTTCATGGCTGCAATCACCATCTGCAGTGATTCTGGAGCCGAAAAAGATAAAAGTCTGACACTGTTTCCACTGTTTCCTCATCTACTTCCCATGAAGTGATGGGACCAGATGCCATGATCTTCGTTTTCTGAATGTTGAGCTTTAAGCCAACTTTTTCACTCTCCTCTTTCACTTTCATCAAGAGGCTTTTTAGTTCCTCTTCACTTTCTGCCATAAGGGTGGTGTCATCTGCGTATCTGAGGTTACTGATATTTCTCCTGGCAATCTTGATTCCAGCTTCTGCTTCTTCCAGCCCAGCGTTTCTCATGATGTACTCTGCATATAACTTAAGTAAGCAGGGTGACACTATACAGCCTTGATGTACTCCTTTTCCTATTTGGAACCAGTCTGTTGTTCTATGTCCACTTCTAACTGTTGTTTCCTGACCTGCATACAGGTTTCTCAAGAGGCAGGTCAGGTGGTCTGGTATTCCCATCTCTTGAAGAATTTTCCACAGTTTATTGTGATCCACACAGTCAAAGTCTTTGGCCTAGACTCTTACTACTATTTTATTTATTGATTGACTGATTGGCTTTGAGGCTGACCAGAGAGGGAACCTGGGCCCTTGGCAGTGAAATTAGAGTCCTAACCACTGGATAGTCAGGGAATTCCCTCTTACTACTATTTTAAGGAAATTGTTATTTCTGCAATTAGAGTTTAATATTTGTCTCCCTGACTGGAGGGCAAGCTCTATGAAGGCAGGGACTCAACTTACGTTTTTCAACACTGTTTCCAGGAAGTAGCATGGAGTAAGTTTTCAGTTAACAATCGCCAAAATCAATGAATCAAATGGCTTATATAATGGAGTGATGTGGAGTAATCTCCAAAATACACTGATAAGTGAGAAAAACAAGGTGCAGAATGTTATGTAAAAGTAGTATGCAAGGGACTTCCCCAATGGTCCAGCAGTGAAGACTCCAGTGCAGGGGCCCCCAAGTTTATCCCTGGTTAAGGAACTAAGATTCCACCTGTGGTACATTGCCGCCAAAAACAAAAAAAAGTCAGTCACTGTTTTTTTTTTTTTTTTTAAAGGTGCATATGTATACACAAGATATATTTTTTCAAGCTCAGAGTATGTCAGGAAGATAAGAGTGGTTGTCTCTAGATAACATACTGGAAGGGACACTGCCTTTTGCAAACTTTGATGTAATTTGACATTAAAAAAAAATTAAATGACTATATTGACCACTCAAAAACAAATTCATTTAAAAAACTGTTCAACCTGCAAAAACCAATCTGCACTTCTGTTATCTAAGTCCCTGCCATTCCTTTTGGTACTGTTCCAGCATAAATCTTCCTTCTAGTCAAGTATGTCTCCTCACTGCCTTCCAGGTACAGAATGTTAACATATGCACTGGCTCACACACCACTTTTCCCTCCAGCATGTTAACCCTCCTGTCATAGGCAGATGGGCCCGTGAAGATGCCAACTTCCTCATCTCTAAAATTTGTCAATATGTTGGGTTAGATGGCAAAGGGGAATTAAGATTGCAGATGGAATCAAGGTATTAATTACCTGATTTTTTAAAAGGGAAATTATCCTAGATTATCTGGGCAAGCCTAATATAACCACAGGATCCTAAAAAATGGATGAGGGAGGCAGAAGGGGCGCCAGAGAAGGAGATGGAACAAAGCAGGATCAGAGTGATATGATGTGAGAGCCACACCAGCCACTGCTGGTTTGAAGATGGAGGAAGGGGACCATGAGTCAAGGAATGTGGACAGCTTCTAGAAGCTGGAAGGCTTGAAAATGAACTCTCTTACAGGGAGTCCAGGGGCTCCCCCAGTGGCTCAGAGGTAAAGCCGCCTGCAAGGCAGGCGCCTCAGGAGACTTGGGTTAGATCCCTGGGTCAGGAAGATCCCCTGGAGGACACGATAACCCACTCCAGTTTTCTTGGCTAGAGAATCCCATGGACAGAGGAGCCTGGAGGGCTGCAGTCCATGGAGTCTGAAGTGACTTAGCACGTATGCACAGGGACTCCAGAAAGAAATACAACTCTGCTGATGCCTTGGTTTTAGCCCAGTCAGATTTGTGCTGACTTCTAACCTGCAGAACGGTAGCTACTAAATTTATGTGGCTTTCATCTCTGTGTTTGTGGTAATTTGTTACAGCAGCAGATAGAGAATACACCTCCTGACACCTCCCTGTCTCTGAGGGCCCAGCTCAAGCCTCCTTGTCTCTCTTACTTCCCCAGCCCACTGTGACTTTTCTCTGAGTCCCTGCAGCTCCAGTTTCACTGAGTTATACATTTAATACTCGATGACTCATTCATGCAATGGTTACTTAAGGCCTGCTGTGGGACAAGCCTTGTGCTAGACCCTGGAGGTGATCCACCGGAAGGATGTCTAGGTACATTTATGAGGGGTTTGGACTTGATTCTAAGCAAGCAGCATGGTGTCAGTCAGTGAGAATGCAAAAAATAGTAAACCAGAGTCCCTCCCTCAAAGAGCCCAGCAAACCAGGGAAACTTCTGGAAACTATATTCCAAAACGATGTGCAAAGAGCTATAACAAGTGCTGTCAGAACACAGAGTAGGAGCACTGAACCTAACCTTCAGGTTAAGAAAGGCTTTTTGGAAATTATGCTAGTATCTGAAGGAAAAGTAACAATTAGCTAAGACAGAGTTTTCCACAAGTGGTCCAAAATGACTGCAGATAACACATGAATGTTTAATAGTTACTTATAAAAGATATACTATTTTTTGGCCACCATACTGTTACTTCTTATATAGTATTACCTAGATTGGTTCTAAAGTTTCTTTGAATATTAGAACAATTTAAAGAAAAATGTTAGGTAAATCGTAGTTCAGGATATACAGTACAGAAAGGATAGTATACAAAACAACTGATGTTTGAGGAAGAGAGAGCTATAGTGATGGACAAGATTATTCTAACCAGCAGAAGTGGTTAAGTGCAAGGACTAGGAAGCTATGGGCTTGGGACAGGGGCTGATCATGGAGTAAGAGTCGGTGAGTATGGAGCACACAGTGCAAGATGGGGAGATCAAAAGGGTTAGATGGTCTGGCGAGCCAGGTTAATAATAGTCCTGGACTTAATAAGAGAGCAATGGGGAGGCTATTGTACTTTATCTGGCCTATACTGTTAAGCAGTTTGAAGCAGGGCATATTTTTTTTTTTGCGTTCTCTCATTGCTTAGAAAGACGCTACAGGCATAGATGAAAGTCCAAACACCTCACAGTCATACTTTATGGGGTTCTCCATAAAGTACTGGATTGGGTAGCCATGCCCTTCTCTAGGGCATCTTCCCGATTCAGGGATCAAACCCCTCTCCTACATTGCAGGCAGATTCTTTACCATCTGAGCCACCAGGGAAGCTCGAAGACCTTTTATTGATGAAAGTCTCTCAATTGTGTCCAACTCTTTGCGACCCCATGGACTGTACAGTCCATGGAATTCTCCAGGCCAGAATACTGGAGTGGGTAGCCTTTCCCTTCTCCAGGGGATCTTCCCAACCTAGAGACTGAACCCAGGTCTTCTGTGTTACATACAGATGGATTTTTTACAGTAAAGCCACAATGGAAGCTTTTACTGATGGGTGAACTGCAACTGACATGACCTCCTGCCAGGTATGGCATCCTACACTGTTTCTCAGACATGCCACATTCTTTCATATATTTGTGTCTTTACTCCACAGCTCCTTCTGGTCAAACCCCTCTGTGATACTTGATATTAACCACTGAACTTCTGCACTAGCCTTCTGCTTTCATTCACACCCAGCAGAAACCGTTACTTCCAGTGTGAAGCCCTTCCTGTCTTCCCAGACACTTGCCACTTCTTCCTCTGCACATATCTAATAAAGCATTTGTCACACACTAGTCCATGTACTATGCCATCTCAAACTCTTTGAGCACAAGTTTAATTACTTATTCATATTTATCTGTACCCAGCACAGCACTAGTCTTTAGAACAGGGAAAAAAAAAAACACCACCTGCCTGGCCAGAGAGTGAGCTTTGGCCAAATATCTCAACCTAGAGGTCTCAAACTCAGATACACTTTGACTCTCAGAGTTGGCCCATAGAGTGCATGTTCACATGTGAACTGATCTCCAATTTTTTAAAAGTGGACACATTCACATAAAGCCTGGACTGCTAATTCCATTTGCCCCATATCTGGGAACCTGGATCTTCACTCTCACATGGAGACCATCACCTGGAGTTAAGCGGCCTGCTCTCCATTTTGCCCAGTTTACACGTCTATTCTCCCTAGCACAAAGACCTGGTGTTGATTACTTCATCATTATTTTTCATATAGTTAAATTAAAAGTTCAGTTTTCTTACATGGGGCTGTTTCACCTGAGTCCTGAAGGCGACTGACTTTTTCAACCATTAGCTTAGCTGCCAAGCCTCTTTTCTCATCTGCCAAATGGGAAAAATAGCATTTACCTGTGATTTTCAATACACCCCCATGGGTGAAAGCGTACCTAGAATACAGAACGCTGCCTGGGACATGGGAAGTGTTTGAAACCCGGTTTGTTAATCTCTGGAGCTCGAGAACCATTTACAGGACTAAGAAAAGAATGAAAGAATGGATGACCAATCTAACCAACCAACAACTGACCAGTGCTACTGCTTTGTAAAGAGAAGACACGAACAAAATTCTCGCCAAGGCCTTTTTAACCATCGTGAAGGCTATACTTTGTGTCTGGGATATGGCAGGTGCTCAAAAAGAGATAAACTGAGATAAACTGCAGTCGTCATGAATTCCAGGAAAGCTGGGAATGAAGGCGTGAATGAGTGGAGGTGACGTGGGTGGTCAAAAGGCGATGCCTGTGGAGGTTTTGCGCTTTTCCCGGGCACCAAGCAGGTGCTCAATGTGGAATTGCTCAGAGACGGGGCACGGTCGGGGGGCGCCCGGGTGCACTCCCTCCTCCACGCCGCCCTCCTCTTTGGGACCGTCCGGCCTCCTCCTCACCCTCCTGCCCCGCCCCCGCCACGCCCTTACAGGATGTCCTCGCGGATTGAGGTGCCATGGTTGAGGTTGTGGTACCGGACGGAGATGCAGTCCCTGAGAATGAAGGAACACTTGTTCTCCTTTTTGTAGGCGCTGAAGCACTCCTTGAAGTCCTCGTAGGTCTTGAAGCAGCTCCCGAGCTCCATGGCCCCCTCGGCCCACCCAGGGGCTGCACTAAGATCAACACCGGGATCAGAGGTCACCTAGAAGGGTCTACAGGCTGTTGGTCCGCCGGATGCCTTAAGAGCGGGCCTCTATTGGGTGCCTTGTTACGGAGCTCAGGAGAAGCCCTCGGCCTGAGACGGCTATCTTGCGTTAGGTGGGTTTGCTCTCTGACAAATGGGGAAGCCAGTCTCGAGGCTCCGCCCCCTCACCGTCATACCCAATCACGCATGGGTTCGCCGGACTGGCACTCATTTTCCTCAACTGCTAGAGAGCAGATGGGCTCGCCCATCCGAAGACTGACAGGAGCACCGACCAATCATAAAGAGGATGCAGGCTTTCCCTCTTTCTTAGGGCTTGAGGGAGATTTCCGGTTACTTAAGAGTCCTCTTGAGGCTGCGCGTTCTGTGCAGGTGTCCGCCTGTGTCCCTCCGGCGCAGCGGCCCGCGCCGGTAGCTGGTGGACTACATGTCGCCCCCTCAGGACCCGGAAGACGAACAGGGCGGCGGCGATCCACCCAGGGACCTCCGCAGCGTCCTGGTCACCAGCGTGCTCAACCTCGAGCCGCTGGACGAGGATCTCTTCAGGTAGCCGGCCGCATCTGGTCCGCACCCCCGCATCGGGTCAGAGTCTTCTGATCTTGATTGCTGCAACCCCACTGCCTCTGCTCGTACCCCTCTGGACGAGGATGGGCTCTGTGCGCGTTGCCTTTGCCGTAATTGGGAGGGAACTTGTGCCCGACGAAGCTGCCCCAGCTTCCTCCTCGGCGCGGGGCTCTGTGCAGCCTCATCCTCGGGAGGTCCTGGCAATCTGGGCACATAAAGTGGTGATCCAAGGTATCCTTCTCAGCAGCCTCCCCAGGAAGGGTCAGGTCCCTGGGAGAGCGAGCCCTGAAAGGGCAGTGATTTGTCCGAGGGAACAAACGTATCCGCAGCTCCTTGCATAGTCACTTTTTCCTTTTACATACTCCATCCCCACCACCACTAGGTGGGGTCTGCTGCTGCTGCTAAGTCGCTTCAGTCGTGTCCGACTCTGTGCGACCCCATAGACGGCAGCCCACCAGGCTCCTCCGTCCCTGGGATTCTCTAGGCAAGAACACTGGAGTGGGTTGCCATTTCCTTCTCCAATGCATGAAAGTGAAAAGTGAAAGTGAAGTCGCTCAGTCGTGTCCGACTCTTCGCGACCCCATGGACTGCAGCCTACCAGGCTCCTCTGTTCATGGGATTTTCCAGGCAAGAGTACTGGAATGGGGTGCCATCGCCTTCTCCGAGGTGGCATCTAGTAGCTCCTTATTCATTCTGAGGCCTGAGCCAGTTTCCTTCCTGATGTCACTTAAATTTCTTGACTGTAACTGGGGATGTAACAGTTCCAGCTTCCAAGGCTCCTCCTGGCTTATTGGAAGCTGTTTTAGGCACTAACTTAATTTCCCCCATTTAACCAACTACAAATAACTGCCTGGAGTTTTGCAGTGCCTTATATGAAAAATGCTGGGCGGGGCAGTGGGAAGCTTGAGACTTGATTCTTAATCTTTCACTGGGGGAGACTTTTTACTTCTGGGGGCTGTGTTTCCTCATCTGTGCACTGAATGGGTTAGACTTGAAGTCTGAGGGTCTCCAAGCTCTAAATTTAGTTCTCTTAAGAACTGTTCTATCAGAGTTGAGGGGTGTAAGTGGCAGAGCTAATGCAGTCCACCTGCAGCTTGTGGGGTTCATCTTGATCTACTCAAGGCCTTGAGACAAGCTTATGTCTTAGCCTTGTATGGGCAATGGAAGACATGTTGGACTTGGGATCAAAAGACCCAGATATTGCTCCAGATGGCAGTTTGTGAACTGTGTGACCTTTCTCAAGTCAGTTTCCCTCTCCGATCCCTGTTCTCCTAGCGAAAAATACGAGGATGTGTTCATTACCCTTAACTGAAGTCCACAGATAAAGCCTTGGAGTTGTAGATAGAGTGATGTTAGGATATTTGTCTAGGGAAAGGTTTTCACCGGATTGTCAAAGGATCACAAACCCCAATCAAGTTAAGAAATCCTACAGTGGAGGCTCACTGAAGGTTGTAGGATTTGGCTCAGCCCCTAAGTCTTTCCTCTTGTCCCCCTCTCCCCACAGAGGAACGCATTACTGGGTGCCCTCAACTCAGCGGCTGTTTGGGGGTCAGATCGTGGGCCAGGCCCTGGTGGCTGCAGCCAAGTCTGTGAGTGAAGATGTCCATGTGCATTCCCTGCACTGCTCTTCGTAAGGACAGGTAAACCAGCTTTTCCCTACCCCACCCGGGCCCAGGCAGTCCACAGAAGAATTCTGGCCTTGAGGGATGGGAGTGGTGACTGAGGAGAAAGCGGAGAGAAGGGGAGGGGAGAGGGATGGGGAGTTAGTTGATCACCCTCAGAGGAGCCTAGAGGAAGGGCAGGGGCCAGAAAGAACCTTAGACCCAGTACCTGTTGAGATACTAGGTACTTGCTGGTGCTTAACTGTTTCGAGTGGGTCTTTTGTTCTTTATACTTGACTCACCTTCTCATGCCAGTCCTGGTGGTGGTTCCTCAGAGAAGCACTGGAATCTCTGCTGGGAGCTTGGAAAAGAGACCAGCCTGGGAATCAAGAGACCTCTGATCTAGGTGGAGCTTTGTCACTGATTTGCCAGGTCCCCTTGAAGGAGATAACCACTCTTCCTCACCCTCTCCTTCATCCCACCTGAAAAATGCAGGAGGGCCTGGGCCAAGCAAGATTGTTCTAGCTGCTTACAACTCTGGGATCAAATCAAAGAAAGAGCATAATCTTTAAAACTCATGCTCTTTGGAGAAATATAAAAATCTCACTCCTGAGCAGATACTCCCAATTTTAAGAGTCTCTGCCTTCTGCATGGTCCCATCAACTGAGAAGAATTTATGCAACTTTATGAAATGTGATCTGTATTAAGAAAGACAGTGCGTTTCCCCCCTTCATTTTACAAATATAGAGTTGTTGTTGTTCACTCAATTAGTCATGTCCGCAAGGACTGCAGCCTGCCAGGCTTCCCTGTCCTTCACTGTCCAGAGGTTGCTCAAATTCACGTCCATTGAGTCAGTGATGCTATCTGACCATCTCATCCTCTGTTGCCCACTTCTCCTTTTGGCTTCAGTCTTTCCCAGCATATATACAAATATAGGATAGTTAATAGTAAATGTACCTTTTCATACTATACCCTGTTTGTCACTCCCCATCCCTTTATTTCCTGTCCTTTCCTGATAGTCATTGCTATAAAGTATTTGAATGCTTATTTGAGGTGAGCCCTGTTCTTAACCTTTATGCCAGTTGGAAGCAGACATACCCTTGTGCTCTGGGTTCCCTCAGTTTGCTCGCAGACTCCAAAAACCCTGGCCTTTTGATACTGCAATCCTTCTCGCCCAGTGAGACAGTTTTGTTTTGTTTTGTGGAAGTGGGGGCATTACCTGATCCTTTTGAACCAGTTTCATTATCCGGTTTCTGAAAAGAATTCTGAGTCTTTGTAGGTGAAGTAGCTAGTACAGGGCCTGGCAGGTGGTGAGTTCTCCATAAACAGTACTCACTGTTATTTTTTGACAATGAATTTATGTGAGTGATTACAATTTGCACGTTACAGTGCACAGCTGTTTACACTGTCTTGTTTGATCCTCTTCAGTAAACCCAAGGGGTGTTTATTCTACATGTGAGGAACCTTGGACCCAGAGAGGTTAGTAAGCAGCTTCCATAATGCTCAGAGAGGCAAGGCCAGGATTTGAACCTGAGGTTGGGTGACTCCAAGCTCTGGGCTTTGTTCTCTGCTTTTCTCTTTCACTCTTGGGAAATAATTCCAAAACCACGGGAGAGCCCATCTCAGGTTCTAGGGGAGGCATCCACTTCCTTGGAAATTCTCCATCCAGGAGCAGCATGAAATGGACGGTGCTAACACCGCTATATCCTAATAATCACCAGTTGTTTGTATCCCCTTTCAACTTCTTGAAAGAAGACAGCTTAAAATAACTAGCTGTTAAAAGTCAGAATTCCCTAACGGCCCAGTGGTTAAGACTCCATGGTTTCACTGTGGAGGTACTAGGTTCGCTCCCTGGTCAGGAAACTAAGATCCTGCAAGCTGTGTAATGTGGCCAAAAATAAATTCCTTAATTTAAAAAATAAAATAGAAGTTGAGGCAGATTAGGAGTATGGGGTTAACAGATACAAACTATTATACATAAAATAGATCTGCAACAAAGATTTACTGTGAGGCACAGAGAATTCAATATCTTTTAATAACCTGTAATGGAATATAATCTATAAGAAAATAAGTGTGGGGGAAAAAATAAAACATTTGGGGCAAAAGTTTTAAAAGTAAACAATTAAAGGGCCAGGAGACTAGGATTTAGGGGGAATGACTGTGTCAGAATACTAGGCTAAGGCATATCATCTCAGTTTATATTAAAGTTAGTTCCAAGCTTCCTGGTAGCAAGGCAGAAAGGGAAGCTCTTATTTGTTTCTGATGTGACCCACTACCAGAGTGTTGCTTAGTTGCTAAGTTGTGTCTGACTCTTTGTGACCCCATGGACTTTAGCCAGCCAGGCTCCTCTGACCGTGAGATTTCCTAGGCAAGCATACTGGAGTCGGTTGCCATTTCCTGCTTCAGGTTATCTTCTCAACCCAGGGATCAAACCTGAGTTTCCTGCATTGCAGGTGAATTCTTTACTGCTAAGCCACCAGGGAAGCCCCCTCTACCGGGTACATCAAGATTTATAAACAGTGATGATGCTCCAATGATCTTAGACCTTTGTTCCCTGACCAGGGATCAAACCCTTGTTCTCTGCATTGGAAGGACAGAGTCTTAACCACTGGACTACCAGGGAAGTCCTCCAGTGATATTTTTAATTAAAAGATGCTGTGAGGTTGTGGTCTGCTTCTTGGCCATTTATCGTATCAATTCTTTTTCTTGAAGCCTAGGAGAGAATGTGAGTTTGGGTTTTTATTTTTTAATAAATATATTTCTCTAGATAGTTGTCATCTGGCAAGAATACTAGAATGGGTTGGCACTTCCTACTCCACTAAGGCCTTGAGGAGCCCCCATTCTGATAAAAATGTCCTTTAGCATTGCCGGCTAGCAGACCTGAGCAAACCTGCTGGGCTTCAAGGCATTCCTGGCGTGTTTATGGCTGTTGAATGAGTTCCTGTGCCTGGCAGGGGCTTCCCACCTGGACAAGGTGGGGGAAACAACACTTCTCTAGACTTGCTTCTTGCATCTCAAAGTTGAAAATCATCCTCAAGTTGTTTTACCACCTAGATGTTCTCCAAGGTCGTCTGACTCAGACCAAAGGACTTCAGGAACACCAGGAAGACTCTCTCCCTCTAAAAACCCTTCCTAGCCTGTTGGTTGAGGGTTGATAGTCCTTATCCTGGGGCCAGTGTTTCCCCTCTTGCATTGACAGAGCAGATGCCAAAGGAGAAGGACCTAGTGACTTCCATTTGTATTAAGAATGAAGGAACTGACTTGACAGCAGGCCTTTCTTGGGAGAATGAATATCAGACAGTGGCCAAACCGTATATAAAAAAAGTACTCTGAGCCACAGCTGGTAGCAACTAGCACAGGAAACCAGCCTACTATCTACAAGTCAGGCTTGGAGGATGTCAGACCACCATCTCTAGCAGCCAGTCTAGGAAGCTAAACCATAGTCCCTGTAAGGATGAGCCCCTAATGGCCAGGACTTGGTGAGTAACTGAGAGCTTCCTTACTTTTTACCTGTTTCCAACTTAGGACTAACTAGGGAAAGTCAAACATGCACCCTGCATCAGTTACATAGTTAGCCTACCTGTAGCTTCCCCTTGCCAGCGGTCTCCAAGCAGGGCACACCGGAAACCTTTTTCTTTCCACTATAAAGCTTTCCTGCTCCTCTGTCTGCCTTTAAGTCTCTGCCAAATGGAAGTAATTGTGGTTGACTCCCTTGATGTACTAAATTCTGAATAAATAACCTTTGCTTGTTCTCAAAAAAAAAAAAAAGGAAGGTAGAAAAGAAAAACAGAAAAAACAGGCAGCAGGGACTTCCCTGGTGGTACAATGGATAATGATCCACCTGCTGTTGCAGGGGACATGGGTTCAATTCCTGCTCTGGAAGATCCCACGTTCCACGGAGCAACTGAGACCACGCTGCAACCACTGAGCCTGAGTGCTACAACTAAGCCAGGTGCCTAGAGCCCGTGCTCCGCAGCAAGAAGTCACCGCAGTGGGAAGCCCGAGCACCGTAACTAGAGAGTAGCCCCTGCTCGCACAGCTAGAGAAAACTCTCACAAAGCAGTGAAGACCCAGTGCAGCCAAAGAAAGAAAACAGGCAGCAGACCAGATCTGCTGACCTCTGATCTAGAAGAATGGTACTGGGCTCATGACAAGATCCTAGTCACAGGTGGAACAAGACAAAAGCTGAGAGTATTTTGTTTAAACACAGAGAACTTACTGAGTGCTGGATATTATTCTGAACACACCTTACAACTCTGTACTAATTTACCCTCATTGAAATCCTGAGAGGTATGAACACTATGATGTTCCCATTTCACAGATGGGTTAACTGCTCAGAGAGGTTAAGTGATTTCCCCAAGGTCTCACGGCTGCAGCTGGTGAGTGGCAGAGCCAGGCTTTGAATGCAGGGAATCTGGCAGTGTCCCTTCTGTCCTGTGCTACTGATGGACAGGACCTCTGCCTGCACCAGGAGCATCTTGATGACAGGGTCTAGGTTTCCTCCCTGTATCCCCAGTACCTGGGACTCAGCAGGCCGCAGTCAGTAGCTACTGAGCAGAGAAGAAATGGAGAACCATTAGGTGAGTGGGCCTACAGGGCTCACTGGGGCTCACTGTGTGCCTTGTGCCTGCTGCAGGGGACCCGAAGGTGCCGGTGCTGTACCAGGTGGAGCGGACGCGGACAGGGGCAAGCTTCTCTGTGCGCTTTGTGAAGGCCGTGCAACATGGCAGGCCCATCTTTATCTGCCAGGCCTCCTTCCAGAAGGCCCAGCCCAGCCCCGTGCAGCACCAGTTCGCCATGCCTGCTGTGCCCCCGCCGGAGGAGGTGCTTAGCTACGAGGCCTTCATTGACCAATGTTTAAGGTGAGAGACCTGGAGGCCCCAGGACAGTGTTTAAACCGCAGTTGCCACCCATTGGCTGGTCACGGGCTCCTTCAGTGGATCCCAACTAGCATTTTAAAAAGCTAGACTCAGAATTGGAGGAGTGGAAGGGAGGGAATATAGGTATACTTAGCTGATTTGAAACTGTTTGGTGTCACTTCAGGGGCTCCGAAAAGCTTCGGCACCATAGTCCTTTATGGCTCAGCACAGAAAATAATTCAGCAAGAGGCAAAGTGATTGATGAGTGATTTATTAGAAGAGGATGCTTGTGAGGCTTATAAGTGGGCGGGAGAGACATGCCGCACACCCTGAGAACTTACTGGGCTACAGTTTTATAATTGAAGGAAAAGTGGGGAGGAGAAGAACGTCTTTGTCTTTCTTGAGTAGATGTCATGCTTCCAACATCAGTTTCTGCTCCAGCTCGAGCAGGGAAGTTTCCCTGTCCCTGCGTGGTCAAGCTAGGTCCACAAATGACTGTGTCATGTGTGCAGAGTATGTCCCGGGGATCACTGACTTACTGAGTTCGCTGGGCAGGATGTGAGTCTCGTTGTTTTGGGGGCAGGTCTTGTGCTTCTGCTGCGTGGTTTTGTTGCTAAACAAACCTGCTTTCTTGAGTAATCATTAATGTACCAGGGTTTCCCATACTTTTTCTA
>SJYC01010768.1:0-67134 GCA_006408675.1 Madoqua kirkii | reverse complement strand
GGGGTGGGGTGGGGGGGGGTGGGGAGGAGTGCCTAGTCTCCTCATGGCTTCACATCCTCTCCCCTGAGCCCCTTTGTCCCCATGATTGTGGAAGATTTTTAAAAAATTTTTTATAATATGAATGACTGGCCTGGAGGGCCAGATTTATTACAAAGGGAACTGATGGGTTTCCTTACACAAGTGGCAAGAGGTTGGGCAGATCCGCCTAGCTGAACTTCTGAATCAGACTGTTCTCAGAACTTCTCCCCTTGGGATTTTTTTTTTTTTTCCTGAGGAAGTCAGCAGATACTTGAAAGTGCTTTTAAAACATCAAGTGGGGCTCCCTTGGGAGGAGTTACATAATAGGCTCCTAAAGGGGTGCTTGGAGATTGGGAGTGCCCACACCACCAAGTGTGGCTCTGGCATGGGGTGGCCCAACCCGAGTTGCACCTCTTGCAAGGAGCGCGTTTGGCTGGGCGGCAGGAGACAGGCTCAATAGAGACTTCTCTTCATCCACAGGCAGCTCCCGGGGCCTGGTTCACGGGCGGCTGTGGCGTCAGGACGGGGTCCTGGCTGTGTCCTGTGCCCAGGAGGGCGTGATCCGAGTTGAGCCCTGGGACTTAATAAGCAAGCTGTAGCCAGAGGTGCCAGCTGGGCTTGGGGCTTCAAGGCTCTCCCTTCTCCCCCTACTCCTGAGGCAGGATTACCATCCAGGGCTGGGCCTTCTGTCCGGGATCCAATAAAGAGACTCAAACCACAGGAGCTGCTGCCTTTTAATGCCCCTGGGCCAGGATCGCAGCCCTCCCTCCAGCCATCAACTCCAGGACTCCATGGCCACAGTCCCTGACCCTTCAGCCAGGCTGGCCTGCGGGAAGACAGACCATCGACTCTGACCTGGGTCACAACGGCCCCCAGGTATTCATAAGCTGGAGAGGCAGCGTCAGACTTTCTCCCTGCACCATCGCAGCTTGTCCTGAGTGCAGCTCAACAGAAGCAGCACGTTTCCTTGGTCTGCTGCAAATTCTCTGTGGACCTTCTTGGGTTCCCAGCACCCCAGAGAGCCTCTCAGCAGCTGTCTGTGTCCTCGTCCGCCCCACAGCCCACCCCTCATCTGGGGCGGCGCCTCTCCCACAGTGGCCTTAAGTCTAGGTGACGCTAGTCCAGCACCTCCTTGATGAGTAATTCTTTAAGACTGGGGGGTGGCGTGGGGGTCAGGCCTGCCTCCTGCAGGGCCTGGAGCCGGGCCTCAGAGTGTCGTTTGTCCAGGCCCAGGCGCCAGGAGAGCCGCACATGGGCCTCCAGAAAGGGGGCCAGCAGAGGGTGCGGGCTTTCGGCCCCCAGCAGTTGCAGGGCCCTCTCACAGCATGCCCGGGCCTCCCCGGCATCCTCCAGCTCCTGATGGCACACGGCCAGCCCCGCCAGGGTTAGCAGACGTCGGTCTGGGTCACAGGGGATGCCCAGCTGGGCCTGTAGCTGCCAGGCGTTGGCCCAGAGCGCCAGGGCCTCACGATAGAGGCCAGTACAGGTGAGGCTCTGTGCCCGCCGCAGCTCGGGCAGCACGAAGAAGTCCTGCAGGTCTGCAGCGTGGCGCAGCTCAGGCACAGCCTGGAGGTGGCCCAGAAACTGCTCAAAGGCCCGGCTGCGGCGGGCAATCGTCTCGGCGGTGAAGTTCTGGCGCAGGCGCTTGCGGGGGAGGAGACGCCAGCCATGGGGCCCCGGAATTGCCGCTGCAGGTTTCGGTGCAACCGCTCAAAGTCCGAGTAGCGGCGGGAGATCTGGGCCGGCTGGTTATCCGGTGGCCCCGGGCCCATCACGGCGAGGGTGTAGAGCTGCAGGGAGGGCAGGGGTCAGGGCAGAGGCAGGGTGTCCCCGGGCCCCTTCCCTCCCTGACCTCCCACTCCCACTTCCAACTCTCTTCCCCCACCCCTTCCCTTCACTCTGGAGATTGAGCCTGGAGAGTGGGAGCTGCCAGGGCTGCAGCCAGGGAGCCCAGTCTCATCTTACCTGAGGCTCCTCTGAAATGACCCAGGCCCAAGGCAGCACAGGGAGAAAAAGACAGAGATGAGCTTTAGCGCCTGGATGGCTGCCCCCTTCACCCCTTCCAGGGAGTGAGTGCTAAGTTGCTTCAGTCATGTCTGACTCTCTGCGACCCTATGGACTATAACCCAGCAGGCTCCACTGTCCATGGGATTCCCAGGCAAGAATACTGGAGTGGGTTGCCATGCCGTCCAAGGGATCTCCCCACCCAGGGATCGAACCCAGGTCTGATGTCTCCTGCCTCGGCAGGCACGTTCTTTACCACTTGTGCCACCTGGGAAGCCCCTCCCATTGGGAATCGAGCTCTTCTGACAGCCCCTCTGGAAAACCAGCCATGTGTTGAAACCCAGGCCAACCTTTAGGACCAGCTTGGAGCTCTGTTCAGTTCTGGACACAGGGCTCCACATAGCTGGGTTATTCCCATCCAGACCTTCAACACAGGTCTTCAGACGGTCCCAACAGTGACCAGTGTAAAGCACACTGGACTGGGACCCAAGTTCTACCCTTGGGTCAGATGCTCCCTCTGGGAGTCAGGCAGGGTGGTCCCCTTCTTGGGTCCACTTCCACTCTAGTGAATGGAGCGCTGGCCCAGCTCGCTGTTTACTCAGGTGTGGGACGGGAACAAACGTCACTCCTCGGGATGTTTAGGTGGTAAGTACTGGAGTGAATAACACTTAATAGAGGCAGGAGGTGATACCCCCTCTCATTCTCTGTGAATCTTTCTGACTACAAATTGAGAAGCTCTCTGTTTGGTTCACAAAAGCCCTTCTCCAACACTTCTCAGCTCCATTTTTAGAAAAGAGCCAGAAAGAATCTGTCAGCGCCACCTCCAGGCAGCAGCATCCAGTCAGACTTTGTTTCACTGCTTTTATTTTTATGGTTGTCTTCTCTTTATGGTGAGTTAGTCAAGCTTCCCATATACAGTTGTTTTGTAAAGTTGTCTTTTAAAGTTATTTTTAAAAAATAGGTTTATTTGGGGGGGAAAAAAAGTTTATTTGAAGAAAAGTGATAAGCACCAAATGGTAAAAGTAGCATTTAGATAGGACCAAAATTGTGAGGGAGATGGAGGTTTGGGAAACCCAGAACGAGATGACCACTAAGCTTCCCACCAGGTCTGAGAACCCAAATATGCCTTAATCTATAATAATGCTGAGCTAACAGGTCTAAAAAGGGGATTAGTAAGCATTAGATGTTAAAAAGAATCACTCGCAACTGAGCATGCATACACACACATACACACACACAGATGTTAAAAGTGTACTAACACCAAACTCAGATTTTACTCTCAAATCTGTTCTGTGAAACTGCCGATATCGGAGCCACCCCTGCTCAGTCAGGTCTGCCTGCTCACTCTGGAAGATTCAGTCTAACTAGTATTCAGGATTAGAAAGGTTAACAAGAAAGAAACTTACTTTACTCTAGTTCAACTCCACATTCCTAAAACATTACATATTGACTGTAAAGCCTTTGTTTTTTCTTTAAAGGGACAGTTATTAATATTCCAGGGAACCAATTTTCTGCAGAACACATTTCAGGAAGCCCTCATCTACAGTGACCCCTTATGCTCATCTAGCTTTTCTTTTCATTGGTAGTTTTTGGACAAAAACCCATTTTAGATCCATTGCCTAATCCTTCTGTTGTCCTACGTGACACGTAATAATGAGGATCATGAACTGAGCACTACCCTGCACCACACCGTGTGAGTTCTTCACATCCACTGTTTCACCATCACAACCTCACTGCGAGGAAGGTGTCCATATGTCTGTCAGCTCAGGAAGCAGGCTCCCAGAGAAGGCAAAGGGTTTAAAGACCTCCTCTAAGTCACATAGCTGGTAAATGGCCCAACTGGGACTCAAACCCAGGCCGACCTAATTCCAAAGTCTGCTCTTAACCTCCAGGAGATGCTGAAGCAGGATTTGTTGCCTAGTCACTCAGTTGTGTCTGACTCTTTGCGACCCACCCCCCAGGCTCCTGATTCCCTGGGATTCTCCCAGGCCCGGCCCAGGCCAGGCTTGGCTTTATCTTGTCATTGTCTTCCCAGAGCTGCTCCCACCTTCCCTCTCAGCTGCTCCTTGCGCCCCCTTCCTGTGCATGAGCCCCCAGCCAGGACTTCTGCCACTCAAGACTCGATCATCAGGGTCAGTCCTCGGTGAAACTGGAGCAGCTGCCCTGTGGGCGTGGCCCTTTTTCACTGAGAGCCTCAGAAAGGGGTGGAGAAGTCCAGATGTGGGACAGGGCTCCAGGCCCCCTTCCTGCTGAGTCAAAAATGGAGGAGGGTGGGGAAGAGGAGGGAAATGAGAGGCAGGGAGCTGCTGCTGCCACGACCAGCCAGGTTAGGCTGGGTTTCAGGACCAGGCCAACCACATCCTCCATGTGTTCCTCCTTTCCACAGTCAGGAAATCAGCCCGCACCCCCGCAACCTCCCACCACTGACTGACCTTTACCCCAATCCACCAATCCCCTGGCGAAGGAAATGGCAACCACTCCAGTATCCTTGCCTGGAAAATCCTATGGACAGGAGCCTGGTGGGCTATGGTCCATGGGGCAGCAAAGAGTCGGACATGACTGAAGGCACGCACACACACCAGTCCCCTAAATCCAGTCCTGCGGAGCAGCTTATTCTGTACAGGTGTGAGTGCTGGAGAACTGACTCTTCTGGGTTGCAGAGAGGCCACAACAGGCCCTAGATGCCTGACATTTTCAACCCAAAGTAAAAGAGTAATAACAGAACTACCATTTTATCGAGCACTTCGAGATGCCAGGCACAATGCTAAGGGCTTTCTGTGTACTCATTTAACTCCTGCATTATCGCCATTGTTCAGGTGAGAAAACGGGTTAGTCTAGGTTTCACAACTCACCTGAAGTCAAACAACTGGTAATAACTGGGATCTGAATCAAGATCTGGATCCCAAACCCATTTTTCCAACCAACTTGGTCTCAAGTCTGACTCAGATAATATTCTTCCCCATGTTTCTTGCATCTTGTGACAGTTTGCAAAAGTCCGGGGGGCAGAGGACATGCACAGTAGTTCTTAGTCTCAAAACTGGGATAGGATAGGTTCATTTGCCTGAGGATCTGCTCAGGTTACAGCCCTTTTCTGGCCTCAGTTTCCCCATCTGTCAAATGGGGCAGCCATTTATAACTACATAGCCAGATCACCCAGGATGCTGAAGTTTCCCCTACTTTCTCTAAGCCAGGGTCTTCTAAGACCATAGTTCAGGGTCCTAGACCCTCACTCACCACGTACTTGGAGGGCGGGTCCTTAACCACGGTGGCGTTGGTAACCTCAAAGAGCAGCCGCTGGGGTACCAGGGTGTTCCGGGACTTCTTCCAGAAATCTTGCAACTGCCGGGTCAGGAGCTGACTGCCCCGCTGCCCATCAGGTGGGGGACTCCGTTCTGCTTGAGCACAGGATGGGCCTGGGGCCAGGTTTGACGTAAATTAGGCGCCTGACCTCATTCATCCTCCTCCCAACGAATGACAAAGGCTTTATCCCTATCTGACATAAATGGAAACGGAGGGCCAGAGAGGGACCCGGAGCCAAACACCTGCCGGGCAGACAGTAGTCTCCGCCCCTCAAACATCCCTAGCACAGTATTACCGTTTGTATCCCAGACTGTACATTTCACGCTCTAAACCACCCTGAGATGCGAGTGATTTGACACAACAGAACTTGGCCCAGAGAGGTCGTGTGAGTCTCTCAAGGTCACACAGCCAAGAGGCAGCTGGACGCACTTAAAAGAAGTGTCTTGAGTTTCGGTTGGATCAATTCGGGAACGCGGCCGGGGTGGAGGCCTAACCGAGCCCAGGGTTCCCGCCTCTATCCTCCCGCACTCGCCTGCGTCTTCTCCCGCCACCCGGTCGCCAGCTGACAGCGGGTCGGGGTCAGCGTCGTCGTCGTCCTCGCCGTCCTCCTCGTCGTCGTCCTCGGCGCTGGTGAAGCTCAGGGTGCCGCTGAGGCGGGACGACAGGCCCTCGGCATCGTCGTCCTCCAGTTCCTTTGAGTTTCGGTTGGATCAATTCGGGAACGCGGCCGGGGTGGAGGCCTAACCGAGCCCAGGGTTCCCGCCTCTATCCTCCCGCACTCGCCTGCGTCTTCTCCCGCCACCCGGTCGCCAGCTGACAGCGGGTCGGGGTCAGCGTCGTCGTCGTCCTCGCCGTCCTCCTCGTCGTCGTCCTCGGCGCTGGTGAAGCTCAGGGTGCCGCTGAGGCGGGACGACAGGCCCTCGGCATCGTCGTCCTCCAGTTCCGAGCTCTCCGGGAACTGCTCGGCCTCTGGGCCGGCCGCCGCCTCCCCGGGGCCGTCGCCAGTCAGGGCGTGCCGCAGCCGGTGCAGGAGCCGCGAGGCCATGGCACCCCGGGGGGAGCGCGCGACGCCGGGTCGCGGGCCGGGGCGGGAGGTGGACCCCGGCCCCGCGCCGGGAGGGGGCGGGGCGGGGCCCGGGGAGGGGGAGGGCGGGGCGCCGTGGAGGTCCCTCCCCTGTCTGTTGTGGGGACCGGGGATTCTCCCCGCGGCTGTGCCTCCTGTGCCCCGCGGCGCACTCCGGGGCGCCCCGCTCCTCAGTGCAGCTCCCGGAGGCTGGCCGAGGCCGGCCGGGTTGCACCGAACCGGCCCAGTCCGCTCCGAGCGCCGCTCCGGCCCCTTCCTGCTGCTGGCCCGCCTCCCGCCCCGCCCGCTCCCGGAGCCGCCCGGGAACCCCGGGCCCTTCGCTCCAGGAGGGCTATGGGAATCCTGGGTAGGCCAGGCCTCCTCCGGGATCGTCCCCAATCCGGAGGGGCCTACGCCCTCCTTGAATCCGCCCACCCCTCCCGGAGACCCAGGCTGGCCGCAGACTGACCCCTCATTTCCACCCAGCACTCTTTAACTTTCCAAAGTCACTGCGCGGCAGTCAGAAACCCATCTCTCCTGGGAGGAAACCGAGGCCAAGAGAAGCCTTGTGATCTGAGATGGAATCTAACTTCGAGTGGTCTAGGTTTTCTCATACGTGAAACAAGAACAATAAGAACTGAAGCACGAATTTTGCAGCTCTCCGAAAGGACCCTAGTCCAGGGCTTAGCTCAGAGCAGGGGCTAAGAGGATCATCAGTTACAGAACGATTATTTTTCTCCAGTGTTCACACGCTCTTACAATCTTATTTGAGCCTGCCTCACGCATAGCACCTAGACAAACGAGGAAGCTGAGACCCAGAGAGACTGAGTTACTTGCCTGAAGTCACACAGCTTGCCAGAGGTTTCTGAGAGTGGGGCCTTGCAGCCCAGGTCTCCTGAGTTCCACATCCTGTTTTTTATCTCCCAATGTCAGTTGCAATCTCAGCAATTCCTCTAACGAGCTGTGTTTTTATCTTTTATCCAGAAGGCAGCTGTAGGTCAAGAATTTATTGTTCCTTCCTGTCAGAAGGCCTAGCTATCAGTCCCTAGCAGGGCAGATATTGCTAGTTATATCATATGATCAGATAAAATCTACTTCTTTAATTTTTTTTTTTTTAATTTTCCTTTTGGCTGCGCTGGGGCTTCGTTGCTTTGCTTGGCCTTCTCTAGTTGTGGCGAGTAGGGGCTTACTCTTTGCGTTGTTGCGGTTCACAGGCTTCTCATTGCAGTGGGTTCTCTTGTTGCAGAGGACAGGCTCCAGGCACCTGGGCTGCAGTAGTTGCAGTACTTGGGCTTGGACGTGGCGGCCCCAACCCTTGGCTCTGGAGAGAGGGTTCAGTAGTTGTGGAGCATGGGCTTAGTTGCTCTGCAGCGTGTGGAATCTTCTCAGACCAGGGATTGAACTCATGTCCCCTGCTTTGACAGGCAGGTTCTTATCCTCCACGCCACCGGGGAAGTCCACTCCTGCCCTTTTTAAATGTGCAGGAGAGAGGGGGAATGGCTTTGAATGGAACACACTCCCTGCCATCCCTTGGTGCAGAAGAGGCAGGGCTCTCATTTCCTGAGGTTCCACGGTATCCTCCACCCGGTTCTAGGCACTTGAAAAGGTGTCATATCTAATCCTCACAACCTCCTGGGGAACAGGCTGTTAGTGGACAAGAATTGTCCATTTTTAAGATGAAGAAACCGAGGGACTTCACTCCTGGTCCAGTGGCTAAGACTCTGAGCTCCCAGTGCAGGGGCCCCAAGTTCAATCCTAGTCAGGGAACTGGATCCCACAAGCTGCAACTAAGAGTTCACAGGCCACAACTAAAGATCCTGCATGCCTCGATGAAGATGGAACGTACCACTTGACTCAACTAAGACCCGGCACAGCCAAACAAGTAAATATTAAAAAAAAAAAAAAAAAAAAAACAGCAACAAACCTACATGTGCAAGGGCTTGGAGGGCTATAGAGGATGGTGTTTGGAGCTGCATTGTAGCTTGAACCAGAGCAGAACCACATGTAAGGTGGGGAATGAGAATGGAAGGATCAGTGGGACCTTGCTTGGCCACACTGAGTCTGGACTTGATCTATTTCGCCAAATAAAGAACAAACTAATGAACAAAGGATTGCTGAGAGTTCTATACTCCCTATACTCTGTTCCTAAAGGATCAAGTGGTTCCAATGTTTGTGTCCAAATAGGCACCCCCTGGAGAGCATCACCCTTTGACCCAGAGCCTGGCTGGGGGAGGCCTTATTTAGCCTGGCCTGGCTCCACTGAGCTTTCCTTGGGAACATCTATGTAGGGCAAGAAGGCAGCCCAGCTGCCACTGTCTGTCTGCCTTTCCTGGTGTCCAGCCCCCTTTCCCTGGCCCCAGACCCTGTGTTTAGTCATCATCGTGCTCTTTCTGTTACTTGATGAGAGCCCATGAATGTTGCCCATCCCAACACCCTGGTAGACCCCATGGATTCTCAGGGTAGTCTCCCTTCAGATTTGACTTGATCCACCCACCCCTTCACTCTCTAGGAGGCCAGCTGAGCTCCTCCAGACTTCTTCCCCGAGCTGCAGCAAAGGGCCAGCTGTCCCTGCATTTACTTAGGGAAACCTCCTCTGGTCCCCTCCCCTCCCTAAAAAAGTGAATCCCCAAACCTCCTTTCCTGGACATGGTAAGCTTGAGAGAAGAATCTACTTTCAATGTTTCTTTCTCTTCCAAGTTCACACCCTGTTTCCTGGACCCCTCTATTCATTTTTCCCTCCAGACAGGTCCCTGGAGGACCGTCTGCCCCAACTTCCCCCAGTCAGGATGAATAAGAATCCCCAACGTGACTACAGAGCTTTATGATTTACAAAGCTCCCTGGTAAAAAGGGGAATAACCATAGTTACTACCTCACAGGATGAGTATTGGGTGAGATCAGATGATTAAAACGCTTAGCACATGTTCGGCATGTCGCAGAGGTTCAGTAACTGTGGCTGTCAATTTCCTCTTGTCCTGTCCCGTCCCCCTCTGGTCTCTGATTCAAAGACAAAACACTCCATTTGCAAAGCACTGACTTTAAGTAGTTGGCACAAGCCTGGTGACTTAAACCCAGGCTCCCGTTTACCATGGTTTCTCTGGGAGGGAGGTTATGACTGTCTCCATCTCACACACAAGGAAACTGAAGTTCAGAGTGGCACTGCCACCTGCCCACATATGCACAGCTCGTAGAGACAGGACTTGGATCTTGGGTTTTGAACGTCAAGGCTTGTGCTCTTCCATGCGACTATGGTTGCTCTCTTTCCTCTATCCTGATCTTCCTCACCCATCTTGGAGCAAGTGTGCTTCTTGGGGGCGGGGTGAGGGGGCTCACTAGGAGTGGCAGAGCAGGGCGGGTTCTCCTCACAAGAATCTAGGACATCAAGGCCCGCCACCTGCTCAGAGGCTTAAATTTCTCTGCAAGGGCCCTTGGCTAAATTAGGTAATGGGCTAGGACTCTGGGAGGGGGTGGCTCACTGACCCCAGGATCTGATTGGCCAAGGCATCGGTCCTGGGGAGCAGGGAGGCGGGAGGAGAGGGTGCCCCTACAAATCCGAGGGGCTAGAGCGGGCCAGGGCATCTTTGGGTGGTGGAGTACAGAGAAGGTAACCTACTTTGGAGGAGTCCAGGTGGACACGCAAAATGGTAAGGGTAAGGATCCGAAGGGACTTCCTCTCTGCCCTCACTGGAGCTCTTCTGGGCATCTTTCAAATCTGGGTGCTTGGTGGGGCAGTCACTTGCATGTTTGAAGATGAAATCTGAAGGCTCCTGGAATCCCGGGGTCTGGGAGGAAGGTTGGAAGAGGCCTTGGACTTGTCTTGGAAGGGGACGGCTAGTGAGGACGTTCCAGGGGCCCATCCTCCAGGCTTGCTGGTTCCCTGAGATCTTCTGAGGCTTCTAGCAGTGTGGATCAGGGGACCATGAGTGGGTCTTAGCTCGTCTCCCTCGTGGTGGAGAGGGGGTTATCCAGCAAGGCAGTGAGTGGTGGTGGGAGGATGAGCTGGAAGCCTTGCTAAAGCCCTCCTCTGGAAGGCAGGAGGCCTGCTCAGGAGCAGGACCCCCAGAGCTCCAAGGGGCCAAAGATGACAGAGCAGGGTTAGAGAGATGTCACCCTCCCTGAGAGGGGCTGGGATTTGAGGCTGTGCTTCTCCGTGAGCCCTCCCCACTTCTCTTCAAGGAGTAACTAGACCCGGAGGGCAGCTGCTGTTGTCCATGCCTTACTAAAAATAGTCTGCCTTTCTGGCTCAGGACTGGGGAGGGGGAGGGGAGGAGGGAGACAGTGAGGACAGGCAGCAGTCAGCCAGCCAGCCAGCCAAAGGACTCCTAGGATGCTTCAGCACTCCCTCATGGCCAGCCTCAGTCCAGAACCCCGGCTGGGTGGCTGGGCTTGGATGTGACTGGAACTCTCCAGAGCCACCTGTTGCCCCCACAAGGCCCACATCCCACTCTGCCCAGCACCGAGTGGTATCTACTCTGATGACTGAGTCGTTGGAAGGAAGCTTACACCCTCTGTCTCTGCAAGTTCTGAGGGAATGTGCCTGATTCCTTGGTGGTACCAGTGCCTGGTCTATGGCCTGACCTTTGGTCAGTACTCAGTAACTTTCCGTCACATTATTATTTGTGTGACCACAAACATTTATTGAGCACCTATTAAAGTACCGGGCTTCCCTGGTGGCTCAGAGGTTAAAGTGTCTGCAATGCGGGAGACCCGGGTTCAATCCCTGGGTTGGGAAGATCCCCTGGGGAAGGAAATAGCAACCCACTCCTAAACAGTAGGATACGGCTGAGTGACTTGACTATTAAAGTACCAAGTGTGATGAGCAGGTAGGGAAACTAGAAAACCATGCTGGAATCATGCTGGCACTTTACAAAGCGTTCTCACTCGCCTGATTCCAGCTGATCCCCGAAAAGCTGCTGAGAAGAGATGAGGGGATGAGGTGCAGTAATGACTCGCGGAAGGTCATGCGGTGGGGGGCCCTGACTTGATCTCTGATAGACAAGCGAGACATAATCCCCAGTTCTTCAAAAGTGGGGCTGGGTGCTGTGGGGGTATGCCCAGAGTGGGGCAACTGGAAGCTGTTGCTCTGCAGGGACTTAGGGGGCAGGTACAGAAATAGGGGTGCAGGAGAACGGGGTGACGGCAGGAATGTACTCCTGGCTGTCCCTTTGACTCTTTGATGGCCCGTGTCTTCTGCAGACTGACCAGCAGGCTGAGGCCCGGTCCTACCTCAGCGAGGAGATGATCGCTGGTGAGTGGGGGTGGGCGGCCTGGCTGCTGGGAGGTGAGGTGGCGGGGAACCTGGAGTGTCTAGGCAGGCAGGGAGAGAGTATGTGGATGTGAGGCTGACAGTCTTGCCAGGCTCACCTCAGCTCTCTGCCCTCCTCGCCCTGGCAGAGTTCAAGGCCGCCTTCGACATGTTTGACGCGGACGGCGGTGGGGACATCAGCGTCAAGGAGCTGGGCACCGTGATGAGGATGCTGGGCCAGACACCCACCAAAGAGGAGCTGGACGCCATCATCGAAGAGGTGGATGAGGATGGTGAGCCGGTGGCCTTCGGGAGGCGGGGTGGCGTGGCAGCCAGGGCTCGGGCCCACTCACCACCCGTTCCCCTCAGGCAGCGGCACCATCGACTTCGAGGAGTTCTTGGTCATGATGGTGCGCCAGATGAAAGAGGACGCCAAGGGCAAGAGCGAGGAGGAGCTGGCTGAGTGTTTCCGCATCTTCGACAGGTTCGTGGGGGGCCCTGGGAACAGCCAAGGCGCGGAGCAGTCTGGATCTGGCCTTCAGGGCCCGAAGATTCTGGGGGGGCGGTTGGGGTTGCAGGCGGGGCGGATGGGGGTGCAGGCGGGGGGCGTGGCGCGGGAGGCTCGCTGCTGCGGGGCCCGAGCGCCCCGCGCCCAGGCCCTACACGTCCGCAGGAACGCGGACGGCTACATCGACGCCGAGGAGCTGGCGGAGATTTTCCGAGCCTCCGGGGAGCACGTGACAGACGAGGAGCTCGAATCCCTGATGAAGGACGGGGACAAGAACAACGATGGCCGCATTGACTTCGACGGTGAGGGTCTGGGGCGCGCGGGGACCAGGGCGCGGGGACGTAAGCCCCCGAAGCTTCGCGCCCCTGCGGGCGTTCTCCGCCTTGAGAGCGGGGCGGGGTGAGGCGGGGTTAGGTTCCTCCCCGCCTCTCTCGGGCCGGTTTTGTGCGATGCATCGGCTAATAGCCGGGCGCCCCGTCTAAGAGGCCGGGCCCGCCCCTTGCCTCACGGACCTGGCCTCGTCCCCGCGGGGAGACTCGTAAGCGCCCCTCCGTCTTCTTTCCCGCAGAGTTCCTGAAGATGATGGAGGGCGTGCAGTAAGAAGTCGGCCCTTGCAGCCACTGACACCGCGCGGCCCTCTGGCGTGGGCGGTGCCGTTCCCCTGCCCCAAGCCGCTTTCGTCCCTCCGCCCCCGGAGGGAGGCGCGGCCCCTTCTGGGGATGTGTCTGGAAGGAATAAAAGGAAACATTGCAAAGCGCGTGGTCTGAGTGGAGGGGAGGACCCGGACGGATCGAGTGTCCGGGGCTGTCTGGTTGGGTCACCGTCCAGGGCGCCACAAGGCTGGAGCCGCCCGAGTGTCCACGGGTCCGAGCGCAGCGAGACCCGGGCCGGGAACCCGAGGTGGCGTTCCGTGCCCTCGGAAGTTTCGCGACTGAGCGTGCGTGACAGCTTAGCTGAGGGGCTGTGTGGCTCCTGGCGCTTCCAGGGTCCCCTCTGCTTGTACAATCAAATCGAGATTCCATCCCCTCCTTCTCACAGTTGCCCCTCCCCTCGACAGGCTTCGGCCTCTTGCTCTGGAGGTGGGGTGCACTTTAAGCCCTCGGGCCTTTGCACACTTTGTTCTCTCTCCTTGGACTGCGCTTCTTCCTGTTATTAAAGCCTTGGCAAATCCTTCAACTCAGCTCAGATGACATCTCCAAGATATCACGGCCCATCTCAGATACCATCGTCCTTCCTTGATCCCTGCGCTGACTGGCTGCGCTCTGGCGACCAGAGCTCTTTTGGAAACAACTCAATGATAGTGAGAGTCGGGTCGAAGCTAATTAGGTGCCGTGGTAGTTTGGCTTTGGTCAGGCTGAGTCTGAATCCTCTGACAAACCACCCTCTGCTCCCTATCCTAATCTGTAAAATGGGGACGATGACAGTACATATCTTTGGCCTTCCCTGGTGGCTCGGCTGGTAAAGAATTCGCCTGCAGTGTGGGAGATCTGGGTTTGATCCCTGGGTTGGGAAGATCCCCTGGAGAAGGAGAAGGCTACCCACTCCAATATTCTGGCCCGGAGAATTCTATGGATTGTATGGGGTCCCAAAGAGTCAGACAGGACTGAGAGACTTTCACTTTGACAGGGTTGGAAGGACTAGTTAATGTGTACCAAGTGCTTAGAACAGAGACTGGCACAGTCAGCATACAGCAAATCCTTTTAGTAATGTCATTATCATCTTGAAACACTGAACTCTTACCGCTCTAGCTCTCTCTCTCCAGCTCCATGTTTTCTTCTCCCCTTTCTGTCTCATCATGTTTTGTGATGGTATTTCCAGCCAGGAGCAGTGCTGGAGGTTAGTTATCATCCCTGTGTGTGCCTACTGTGTGCTGCTCATTGTCTCACTTATCCACACAACCCCAGGGACAGATGCCCTAAGTTTTCCATTTTACAGTTGAGGAAATTAAGACCGAGTGGAATGACGTACCCAGACATATCAGTTCAGTTCAGTTCAGTTGCTCAGTCGTGCCCGACTCTTTGCAACCCCATGGACTGCAGCATGCCAGGCTTCCAAGTTCATCACCAACTCCTGGAGCTTGCTCAGACTCATGTCCATTGAGTTGGTGATGCCATCTAACCATCTTACCCAGACATATAGATGATAACTTAGATCAGAGGTCCCCAATCCCCAGTACCGGGTACAGTACCCATCCGGGGCCTATCAGGAACTGAGCCACACAGCAGGTGAGAGGTGAGTTAGTGAGTGAGGACTGAAACTTCATCTGTATTCCTAGCCATTCCCCATCGCTCACATTACCGCCTGAGCCTTATGTCCGGTAAGATCAGTGGAAGTATTAGATTCTCAAAGGAGTGCAAACCCTACTGTGAACTGTGCATGTGAGGGATCTAGATTGCATAAGAATCTAATGCCTGACGATCTGATTTTGCATGATGGTGAGCTATATAATTATATATCACGATGCAATAATAATAGAAATGTAGTGTGCTTGAATCATCCTGAAACCATCCCCCCGTACCACTCTGGTCAGTGGAAAATTGTCTTCCATGAAATTGGTCTCTGGTGCCCAAAAGGCTAGGGACCACTGACCTAGACGATATGGCTGTGGGGTGGAAACAGGAGTAAGACTACCTGTTGACAGTTCTTCCTGGGTGTCCTGAGTGCTTCAAACTGGCTTTGCCATAAATTGATAAATCTCCCTCCTCCATCTTGTCTTGTGATGCTTTTCTCAGGGATGAGACCCAAGTCAGAAATTCTGGAGCTTGTTTCCCACCTCTAATTTACTTACTGGGCCCCACCACTTTGGCTCCCTACCACTTCACCCCTCCTCTCCAAGCCCACTGAACGTCGTAACTCAGGTCACCACCATTGCTTACCAGGCTATTGATAACGGTATCGAACTTCCTTCCAGCCATTCATTCCCTAGACAGACGGTGGCCAGAAGGATCTTTCCAAAACCAAATCTGATCATGTCACTGCCCTGCTCAAGGCTTCAACTGCCTATCACCTCCCGCACGGCCCAGTTTCCTTCTCCAGAGAGCCTTCTTTGACCCTCCTCGTCTTCGTTAGGTGCCTCATCACCTCTGAGTTCTCATAGCAACATGTGAGCCTAGCATTCAGGTCTTTTTTTTTTTGGCCACACCACGTGGCTTACCTCAGTTCCCTGACTGGGGACTGAACCCAAGCCATGTCAGTGGAAGCCTGGAATCCTAACCACTAGACTGCCAGGGATCGCCCACATCCAGCTTTTATTTAGTGCTTTTTATGTGTCAGGCACTATTCTGAGGCACTGTTCTGTCCTATGAGGTAGCTACTAATATTTCCATTTTACAGAGAGGTTCGCTCCAAGTTCCCAGGTGTGTACAAGTAATATGGGCGTGGATCATGAATTCTAACACGGTTCTACTTTAACCACCACTTATTCCTGCTATTGACATGCCTTCGCTTGTGTATGTGTTCAGCCGCTCGGTTGTGTTTGACTCTTTGTGACCCCATGGACTCTATAGCCTGCCAGGCTCCTCCGTCCATATGATTTCCCAGGCAAGGATACTGGAGTGGGTTGCTGTTTCCTTCTCCAGGGGATCTTCCCAATCCAGGGATTGCCAGGCGGAGGCTTTACCACTGAGCCACCTGGGAAGCCTCATCGATATGTCTGTCTGTTCCCTAAACTTCACTCTCCTCGAGGCCAGCACTGTGTCCTCTGCCCTGCCTTATCCCCAGCCCCCAACCTAGGGCCTTTACCTTGTAGGCACTCAACCGTTGTACTGAATGAATGAGAATGACGATCATCACAGGAGCGTAGCAGGCTACAGTCCATGGGTTCTCAAGAGTTGGGCATGACTTAACGACTTAGCAACCACCACGACCACCTTCTCATACTTACTGAACTAGTGTCAGAAACTGAAGTCGAACTGACTTACACAAAGAGGAGATTTGTTGAGTCATGATACTGGGACGCCAAGGCCAGAGTTTCACTGTCATCTCTCAGCTATTTGTCTCTGCTTGGCATTCTTTCATTTACAGCTGTCTCCACCAGCAGCCCAGACTGACTCCCTCCTCTTTTAGCAGCTCTAGTAGTATTCGAGAAAGCAATTTTACTTCTTGGAGGGATTAGTTCTGAATGACAATGTGGAGTTAGGTCTTTGTGACTGACACTTTTAGGCCACGTGACCATCTTGGGGGATCAGACACCATGATCTGGGAAAGCACATAAGGAGGCTTCCTAAGGCAGGCAAAGACTCATTCACCTTGGCCAGCACTTAAGAACCAATTTAGCATCAGATTCTGAGCGCTGCTCTTCTCAGACATCTCCTGGCCTAGTAATTTTTTTTCTTTTTAAAAAATTTTATTTCTGGCTGCACTGGGTCTTGGTTGCTGCACATGGGCTTTCTCTAGTTGCAGCAAGCGGGGCTACTCTTAGTTGCAGTGCTTGGGGTTCTTACTGCTTCTCTTTTCACAGGGCATGGCCTGTAGGGCATGGGTGGGCTCAGGGGTTGTGACTGGTGGACTCTAGAGTGTAGGCTCAGTAGTTGTGGCATACGAGCTCAGTTGCCTTGTAGCATATGGGATCTTCCTGGACCAGGGGTTGAACCTGTGTCCCCTGCATTGGCAGACAGATTCTGAACAACTGGACTACCAGGGAAGCCTGGTCTGGTGATTTTCAATTTAAGAGCGTCAGAATCATCTAGACAGATTACTGGGGCCAAGAACTTGCATTTCTAGCCAGATCCAGGTGACAAGTGGAAGGACCGCACCTTGAGAAGACTGCTTTGTACCTTTAAATAGACAACAGCAATAATACCACTTGGGTGCCAACTGGAACTGCAGAGCCTCAGGCCCCACCCAGATGGACTGAATCAAAATTTGTATTTGAATAAAGTCCCAGGAAGGTTTATATGCACAGCAGATTGAGCAACATGAGTCTAAGTCCAAGGAGAGAGCCGATAGCACAATTTGAGATAAAGAAATTGATCAGAGGACATCTAAGTTCCAACCACAGTTCTTTCCACATGTGACAGCTTGGTTGGGGCGCAGGGATGTGGGCTAGCTGGATTAAGAGAAAAAGGTGGGTGAGAACCTTCCTGATGGTCTCCCTGCTATCTCCTCCTCCTACCCTACCCCGGCCTGCACGAGCAGCTGCAGACAGTTGACCAGGCTAGGTAAGCAGGGCAACGCTTGGGCCTTACTGGAGTGCACCTAAGCTTCTCATGGAGATTTTCCTGTAGGACCTGGGCAGGGCCCAGCACCTCAGCCTGCTGGGACCCAGCTGGTCAACACTTGGGTTTCCTTCCAGGGGCCCAAAGGTCTGTGGTGGGTCAGTGGAAAGATGGCCCAAGGGGCTGGGGCTCTGGACCAGTGGTGCACCAAACAGAGGAAATGCTGGGAGATGGAGCAGGTGAATGTGTCCTAGTAGAGATGGAACCATCAGTGGAGGACCTGGGCCAGGGGTGGCTTGTGACCTTCATCCAGAAAACTTCCTCTGGCTGTCTCCCCAGACCCTGGGCCGGCTGTAGTCACCTGAATGTCCTCTTGCTCCTTCTTCAGAGTCAAAAAATCTGTCATAAAGCAGGTAGCTGGTCCTCCTCCCAGCCCTTTCCAACACACACATACACACTGTATCGCTCCATTTCAGTCTTAAGATCTGGCTCAGCTTCATCTACAACACAACTTGGATAACACCTATATTCCTGGTCTGTGTCACCACTCCAAAGGATCAGCATTTTGCTTTTCTTTAAATTAGTGATTATTTATTGCCATGCTGCGTGGCTTCTGGGATCTCAGTTCCAAGGGGTTGAACCTGGGCTGCAGCAGTGAAAGCATTGACTCCTCACCACTAGACCACCAGGGAACTCCCAGAAACTAGCATTTTGTGTCACCCGTTTTATAGATGAGGAAACAGGTGCAGAATCATAAACTAACTCAGGTTACAAGGGAGGGAATCCTGTCACTTCCTTGCTTAGCCCTACAGCCTATCAGCTGTTTCTGCTCCCTGGGCTGTGGAGCAGAGAACCCAAATCCTAAACCTGATCTCTGCCGACTCTGGGCACTTCCAACCCTTGGGTAATGACAAAATAGCAACTTGCTATAAAAACCCCAAAATGTATTTATTTAATATATTCATCACAAGGGTTTAACCACACTTATTTAAAAAACAGAAACAAAACAAAAATGACACCACAGATATGACAGAGTTCTGTACAGAAATTGAGGCATGGACAGACTGCCTAAGGAAAAAAAGAAAAAAGAAAAAAAAACCAACAACACACAAGGAGAGCTGGACATCCCAGGTCAGGGGTCTTGGCTGGAGACCTGCTTTGAGTAGGTTTCTTGCAGGTACTTCTTAAAGGCTGGAAGAGAACAGGCAGGTCTTGGTGACTGATGGGGCAGGGGGTAAGGTGGCAAGAGAGCAGCAAGAACACACACTTGAAAGGACTTTGGGGACCTCCGAGGGGTTTCCCAGCACAACGGCTTGACCCTCTGCTGGCCACCCAGACAGGTCTCCTGGATGGGTTCTGCTTCTAAGGGGTAGCTCTGCTCCCAGGGACAGGGGAGGCGCCTGGGGGCCCTGAGAGAGCAAGTCATTTGCACAAAGCTTTGCCTTCTACTTAAAATCTCCCCAGGCTCTATTAATGTGGAATGGGTTGGTTTTTCTGATTTTATAGCAAACAAGAGAACCAGACACTTCAAGAAGAGGTGGAAGTGGGTTACCGCCTCCCCCTCCTCCCTGGCCCCCTTAAACCATCAGGACACATTCCCAAGTCATTGGAATCCTCCTGTTGTTTGAAGGAGCTTCTGAAGGTTGGGGAGGGATGGTCTGGTGCCCCCAGGATGAAGGACCCACCTGTGGGGTTTTTCCAGAGCTCGGCGGCATGTGTGTTCAAAGGGCTATCAATGTTGGGCTCTGCGGGTGGAGGAAACGAAGGGTCAGGTGTGGATAAGAGAGGCAGCCCGGGGTGGGGAGTCCTGACAGGCCCTCAGGTTCTAGGGGCGGGGCCGGGCCTGGCAGTCACCTCCGAGCAGACTCTGGATGGAGAGCAGGATGGTCCTGACGTCATACAGGGCGGACCACTTGTCCTTCAGGATGTCCAGACAGATGTTGCCCTGGGTGTCCACATTGGGATGGTAGCAGGGTGTGAGGAACTTCACTGTGGGCGCGTTGTAAGGGAGCCACTGGGGAACTCCAGGGACAGTTTATACCTCAGGTCTTCATATACCTGGAGAAAGAGATTCTCGGGTTAACTGTCCCGCCTCGAGCCTCAGTTCCCAGCCCGAGCTCCACATAAGGGACTTGCCAGGACCCCTGAGCTCATCAGGACTCAACAGAAGATGAAGCATAATACTGGTCTCTTGTATCTGCTGGAGTCCTCAGTGATCCTCTGGTCTAAGGCCCACCAGCCTAAGTGTGCTCAATTGTCTTTGCTGTCTGGTCCTCCATACGCATCTCAGATGGAGAGCGCTGCCTTAAACCCAGTCTCTTACTGTGCTCAGGGCGACCAGGGCCAGAAGCTCAGGGCACCACAGCAGACACAGAGGAGTGTCCTGGCGGGCAAGAGATGTGAAGCAGACCTGGTACTTGGATTTCACCTCCCACCTCTCCCCAGACTCAGCTTAGTCACACTCACCTCTCCCAGCCCTGAACTTACTGTGCCAGCAGCTCCATGGATGGTCCCCACCCATTTGAAGAGGTTGTCCGATTCAGGGAAGGCAGAAATTCCTTTATCGCCAGACATCTAGGGAGGAAACACCACACATGCTGGGCTGGAAGAGTTCACTCCTGGGGGGCCAGTCGGTGAATCTGTTCCTCTTAACCTCACATTTTGATCCAAAATAAAGCAACCGGCCAAACCGATATGCTTTCCTGAGGGGAGTACTGGGATTGTGGAGATTCATTGCCAGGCTAAGAAAGGAGATGTTGTGTTGGGAAGCAGAAGGCAGCTCTGTACCTTTAATGCTGGCTGCGGGAATTTAGATCACCATGCTATTTTTTTTTTGGCTGTTCTTTGGCTTGTGGGATCTTCATTCCCTGACCAGGGATGGAACCTGGCCCAAGGGAGTGGAAGCACTGAATCCTAACCACTGGACCACCAGGGAACTCCCTCAACATGTTATTGAGTGCTGGTTATATATGAAGCCCAGAAACTATTCACAGACTGGGAAGAGGAACAATATGGTGATTGAAGGATGTGAGCTGAGTATCTAGGGTTAACATAGAAAACATAGTCCAGGAAGAAGTATGATAGGATTAGAAATATTAAGAAAAATGGAGAGATGAGTGTGGATAAACCTGAGAGCTTCCCTGGTGGCTCAGGGGATAAAGAATCTGCTCACAATGTGTAAAGATCCCCTGGAGAAGGGAATGGCTACCCACTCCAGTATTCTTGCCTGGAGAGTTCCCTCAATAGAGGAGACTAGCAGGCTACAGTTTATGGGGTCGCAGAGTCAGACCCTACTGAGATACTAACACTTTCCTTTTTTCAAAACTTAGGGCAGGGAAGTAAGGCCAGGCAAGACAAGGAGAGGGCCTTGTATAAGAGCTGTATTTTAGGTATAACTTCACTGTGGTGGGGGGGAGTGGTACTGGGGACTAGAGATTGGGGATAAAAGGTGTGTAGGTGGGGTGGATTAACTAACTTCTTTACAGAAGAGAGAAAGGTGGAGGACTCATCTTTTTACCCCCATGACTACCAAAGAGCCTGAAGTAGGAAAGGAAGCCACTGATAAGTGACTAGGAGATGGAAGGGTAGATCAAGTGGTTGGGGATCTGGGCACCAGTCACTCACCATGAGAGTCATCAGCTCCTGTTGTAGCCTGCAAAAGAGTACTTGGAGTCACCTGGGAGTCTGGATGCGTCAGGACTCCAGGTATCTTCTCCCACCCCAGTCTCTCTGGGGCAGCTGTCACGCAGGCTTTCCTCTACCCTTAAGTCGGACTCACCTAGGGGAACAGTCACCTTCATTTCCATAGGAGGGTCCTAGTGAGCCCTCACCCTCCCTAATTCGAGGATCTCAAAGGACGAATCTGGCTTACTCTTAACCCCACCAGCTTCTCTGGAGTCTCTCTCCGGATCTCAATTTCTCCCCTTCTTCCTCCCCAACCCCGCTCCCCTGCCGCCCTCCGGCCTAGCCACCGAGGTTCGCAGGATTATCTTCATCTCGGCAAACTGACAGAGGATCCTGGCAGTGATCCTACCCCTTCCGTCCTCTTTTGGGAATGTCTCTTAAGAGCAGGAGAGCTTCTGGCGTGTCTCTCTGACTCCCGTATCTAACCCGTTCCATGAGGAGGTGGGGGTCCCGGAAGTCTTCCCTCTCGGCCCCAAATGCCCAGGGCGTGCCAGGCTCGGCGGGTGTTACCTCCACACCACTCACCTCTTGCCCACGGGACCCCTGGCAGCACCCCCACTGGGCTCAGCTCCTTTACGGGCGGCGGCGACGCTGGCGGCGGCTGGGTCGCGGTTCTGGGAAGCCATCCGGGCGGCGATGAGACGGAGATAAGCGGTACGCGGAGCTCACAGTCGCAACTGCAGGGCTGCGGGCCCGCCCGCCCGCGTTTGAATTGTAACCCTCCGGCAGCGCTAACCAATCAGTGGCTCGCTTGGGTTTGATCCAGCCAATGGGGCATTCCAGAGTGCTATGTCACCGCGCAACCGCTAGACCCACCTACCAGCTTACTACTATTGGGCAACGGAATCGGGCTTCTCACCGGCGATTGGCTGAAGAGGCTGTCTTTGATTAACAAACCTGTAATGGATTGGCCGCCTTTGGAAAACGCCAACCATTAAAGGGCCTAGAAGACATCCACGTGGGATGAGTCCCTTTAGGTCAATCTTTGGCTCCAGCGGCAGCGCCCTGCACGCCCCTACCGAGGGTCTCCAATCTTGTGATATGTGTGTGTGTGTGCTCAGTCCTAACTCTGCGACCCCACGGACTGTAGCCTGCCGGGCTCCTCTGTCCATGGAACTTTCCAAGCAATACTGGAGTATGTTTCCATTTCCTACTCCTGGGGATTTTCCCAATCCGGGGATAACACCAGTTTCTCTTGCTGTCTATTGCATTGGCAGGAGGATTCTTTACCAGTATGCCACCTGGGAGGCCACACTCGTCCCTCAAACCGGAAACCCAGCTCCTCCACCTGTTATTAATGTCCTAGGCACTTTGGTTGGGGCCTTTGGTGTCTGAACACGCAGGTGAGGGAAAAAACTAGAAGCTGATGGTTAGAGTGAGAGTCCTTATTAGAAAACAGCTTCATTGGCGGCCTCTCCAAGTTTGCTGTATTACCTTGGGCACAAAATTTAGTTTTAACCTATAAAACGGGGGTAATAAAAGCCGCCTTACATTTTTCTTCTGACTTGTCATCAGTCTCCCATGGTGCCAGCTATTCCATGCTTTAGTTGGGTGAGGAAACAGAAACAGAGGGACAGGGAAGATTGGCAAAATACCTGGTGTTCCCAGCTTCATCTCACAAAGCAGGTATTCGTGGGGGCACTGGGCTTCCTAGGGTGAGAGTGCTTGGTCCTTTTTTCCTACACCCACTTCCTCTAGAGCCCTTGATATTTTGTCAGCCCCCACTGGCAGACCTCACAGCAGGCTCACCATCTGTGTTTATTACAAACTGTTTAATTGCTTCTAATCCCAATAACTTTACAAATATAGAACCACATGCTAGTCTGGGAGCGCTCTGCAGTGAGTCACTACAAACTAGCCCAGGCATAGCTTAATGCTGCTGAGATCCATCTAGGAGCAGTCCCAGCAGTGGCCTCAGCCATGTGGGTACGAGGGCCTTGGAGGAGGGCTGCCAAGTGTAACCAGGGGACCTGGTTTCAGGTCTGTGGAGGTGCTTCGACAGCACGATGCTCATTCTTGTCCGGAGTGTCTCCATGTACTTCCGCATCTTCTCAACCATCCAGGAGGGCAGGACGAAGGACTTCAGCTCCTCTAACTTCAGGTCCAGGCATCCTCTGGAACACACATTGAGGAGAGTTGGAACAAGGGAGGATGTAGGTCCACGCTCATCCCAGTGGGGAGGGGAGAGCAGAGACTACTGGCTTTACCTGTAGTCATCGCTGGCAGCGAGGTCCCGGATGTCCTCCTCAATGAGAAGGTAGGCCTAGAGTAGGAGCAAAGGAGAGCCGTCATTGCCTATGGTTCATTACAGTCAACTCGACTAGCACTGTATTAAATGTCTGCTTAAAGTAAGGGCTGGAAGGGAGGGGCTGGTAGTCACAGTTTATACTTTAGCAATGGAGAGAGTAGGGAGAGACTGTCTCAGCAACAGTTCCTTGAAGTATTCTTTTCCTTAAGTTGAAACTTGCTGGGTGGGAGAGTGGGCAATGGTGACTAATTTGTCTATAGCTGCCATCTCTTGTAAAAAGGGACCCTGAGGTGTTTTAAAATGAAAGGGCCAATAAAAAGGAACACACCTGAGTCAGTGCTAATGAGGTGGATGAACCTAGAGCCTATTATACAGAGTGAAGCAAGATGGAAAGAGATAAATAAACATTGCATATTAACCCATATATATGGAATCTAGAAAGATGGTACTAATGATCCTATTTGCTGGGCAGTAATGGAGGTGCACACATAGAGAAGAGACTTACTGACATGGAGGGGGTGGGGTAAGCAGGAGACGGTGGGACAAATGGAGAGAGCAGCATGGAAACATACACGGACATATGTGAAGCAGAGAGCCAGTGGGAGTTTGCCGTATGATTCACGGAACTCAAACTGGGCTCTGTGACAACCTAGTGGGATAGGATGGGGTAGGAGGTGGAAGGGAGGCTCAAGAGGGAGGGGACATATGTACCTACGGGTGATCCATGCTGATGCATGGCAGAAACCAACACAATATTGTAATTATCCTTTAATTAAAAAAAAAAAAAAAAAGGGCCAGAGAGCCAGAAAAATACACATGGAAACAGGAAATGAAGGAAGCCATGTGTGAACCCTGGAACTAAGATAAGCTAGTTTTGAACTCAGGCAAAAGGGCAAACATGATAAACTGCACTGCTGTCGAGGAGCTGGGCTGTGTGGTCCGGGGCCTGCAGAACTGCTTTGGCACAATGCCACGATCTGCCTCGGGAGAGCCCTCCTGTGAATTTACTATGTGGGTGATGATGTTCATCACATGAGAGTCTTCTGTGGGAGGCATTTCTTTCCAGTCTTAGGGTCAGAAATAACTGTGTGTCCCTTGAGTCATTTGACGGTCTTCACCTCAGGGGCAAAGGAACTGAATTTGTGAAAACCTATAGATATGCACTGGTCTCCCAGTCTGATAACTTAAAATTCCCCTACCTTTTTTTCTTGAAAAACAAACAACAAACAAAATCCTTTTTAATAACTAATCTTGCTCCTGCCTTAATTTTCGATCCCGTCTTTCCTTTTTTCCTCTCTGTTTCTTATTTATGTTATGTGTTCACAGTAAGCTTCTTAAAATCTTTTTTGAAAGCGAGTATAGCATAAATATAGTAGGAAATAAAAGGTAGCCAGGTAGGGGATGGTGTAGTGACTTGCAAGGCCACTGAATTCTAACAGGAGCAGTCCCAGCGGTGGGCCTAAGCGCATCTTCAGGTGAGAGAGAGTGCATATGATGGACACATCCCTCCACGACAGTTTTAGAATACATGTGAAGATGATTTTCCTAAGGATGCTGCTTGATTTGAGCTGAGAACTCTTCAGGTAGAAGTGGTTCTGGAGGGAGCTGCCAGGTGTGGCAATCAAGTTTTACTGCATGTGCTATTTTTTTCTGACAAGGGATGCTGCCTGGGACAGCGTTGAGAAGAGATTCTGTAGCTGCGTCTGGTGGCAGAGTTGTGATGGAGGGGTGAAATCTATCGACAGGCAGTGCATGACGGCAAAGAGTATTAAGTGTGTCTTGTACTTGCTATTCTTACGTACAGCTAATATGAACTACATATGAGGGTGCCATGGCGGGGGAGGGGGCAGTGTGTGGGAGACCAGGGCACAAGAGAGGAGAGGCAGGGGTTACAGACGGGTCTTCAGCATGAAGGAAAGGGCCCTCTCTCCTCCTACAAGTCTCCTTTCTCATTTGTTGGGCATGGAGTCTCTCAGGTTTGGAGGCAAGCTGTCACCAACAGCCCTCGTCCTGGGCTGGGTGGGTCCCTGGCAGTGGCTCGTGTGAACAGTACTTACCATCTTTCCCCCTGTCGCCCGCATATGATGCTGTTCAGCCAGCCAGTGCTTATCCTGGGGGTCAGCTGCATACTGTGGGGGATGAAGCCACAGGGGGAGACATTAGCCGGGTGTGATGGGCATTTTTCATTTGGTTCAGAACATACTCTTAGCCTTTGAGGCCTTCTTGTAAGGCTGGACCCTGGGGGCCATGATGGGCCGCCCCTCCTCTCCCTCCCTCTGATGGGGGAAGTCCCTAACGGAAGGTGCCTCCCAGATCCTGGGGACCAATGACAGCACACTTCACCAGCTAAAGTCGCCCCACCCCAGCTATGTAGAAGGACCTGTCAGCCCGTGACGCCTTGGCCTGGTGACCTATCCAAACCCCCATCCATCTAGTCTGACCATCCCTCGCAACGAACCTATAAAAACCACCCCCAACACGACGCAGGCGCAGACTTCCTCGACCTGCCTCGTTTGGGTCCGGGAACCCCGCCCGGGAGCATTTTGCCGTTAAATAGCCTGTTAGACACTCTTTCGGTGTTGTGGTCTTTTACCTAACACTTCTTGCCAACAAGACCACTGGTGGCTAGAGAAGGCTCACTGACCTCTTCAGAGCAAACAGGGCTGAGTCCAGGAGGCCAGGGAAAGGGGCCCAATTCCCATAGATTTAATACACTTCTAATTCCTTTCCCTCAAACAAATTTTTTTTTCTTCTCTTTTTTTTTGGCCAAGACTCGAGGCTTCTGGGATCTCAGTTCCCCAAACAGGGACTGAACCTGGGGCGTGGCAGTTGAAGAATGGGGTCCTAACCACCAGACACCGAGGGGCTCCCCCCTTTGCTTTCTTTCACTTTTTTACCTTTAATTATAACATCAAGGGGCTGCCCTGGTAGCTCAGTTGGTAAAGAATCTACAGGAGACCCAGGTTCAATCCTTGGGTGGGGAAGATCCCCTAGAGAAGGAAATGGCAAACTCCTCCCATATTCTTGCCTGGGAAATCCCATGGATAGAGGAGCCTGGCAGGCTACAGTGGGGGATCGCCAAGAGCTGGACATGATTTAACAACTAAACCACCACCATAACATCAAAGATTAGCCCTGCCAAGGGCTCCAAGTTGAACACTCGGGTTGTTTCTCTCTACAGAAATCTTTAGTAAAAGGCGAAAGATATATTCGATTTCAAGAGAAACCACAGTATCCTCCCTTTCCTTCCTTAAAACATAGGACCTCTGGCAACTGGACAGACTGCTGACTATGTCTGAGAGCTGTACTCCTCTGTGAAGAAGTGATTGGAGGTGGCTTACAACACATGTGGCTATTAAGGTGACCAAATTTTCTAAAAAGTCAGGACACTTCATGCCCTGGAAGCAGAAGAGCATCTTGGGTAAGAACTTAATTGTGAGGGAGCACGTGTGGCGGGGAAAGCTGGAGATGAGCTTATGTGCAGGTGGCCAATTTGGCCTGGTGGGCTTTTGGGGGTGGCAGGTTAAAAAAAACAAGAAAGAAAAGAAAAAAAACCTGGTTCATAAATCACGGTTTCTGCTACTCATCAGATGGTGTAAATCGAGGCAATGATTCTTTGAGACTCAGTTTCTTCATTTGTAAAACAGAGGGTATTAACACTTATAGGACTGTTGTTAAAATTAAAGGAGTCAGCACATCCCTGGTGGTCCAGTGGATTAGAATCTGCCTGCCAATGCAGAGGATATGGGTTCAGTCCTGGTCGGTGAAGAGCCTACATGGCGGGGAGAAACTAAACCTGTGTGCCCCAACTACTGTGCGCAGATTCAGCAACCACTGGAGGCCGAGCACCTGGAGCCGGCGCTCCGCCACGAGGGAAGCCGTTGTGGCGAGAAGCCCGCACACCGCAACTAGAGAGCAGGCCCTGCTCGCCGCAACTAGAGACGGTCGGACACAGACCCGATGGAGCCAAGAATAAATCAATAAAATAAAAAAAAAAAAAAGAAGGGCTTCCCTAGTGGCTCTGTGGTGAAGAGTCCGCCTGTCAATGCAAGGGATGCAGGTTCCACCCCTGATCTGGGAAGACCTCACATGCCGAGGAGCAACTAAGCCCACGCACCACAACTACTGAGCTTGTGCTCTAAAGCCTGGGGGCCGCAGCTAGTGAGCCCAACAGCTGCAACTACTGACGCCCGTGTGACCTAGAGCCTGAGCTCCGCAACAAGAGAAGCCAATGGAATGAGAAGCTGGTGCACTGCAACGAGAGAGCAGACCCTGCTCTCCGAAAACACAGAAAAGCCTGTGCAGCAACAAGGACCCAGCACAGTCAAAAATAAATCTTAAAAAAAAAAATGTAAAATGAGGGGGACTTAACATGGACAAATCTCTTAAGGTATTATTCCCTAGATTTATAGTGGTCAGCACACTTTTTCTATAAATACTTTAGGCTTTGCTGGTCACATAATCTTTATTTTTTCTTTTTAAATTACCCTTTAAAAATGTCATCACTCTGCACTGGACAAAAAGAAGGGTATAGGTTGGATTTGGCTCCAGGGTGTAGAGCGTGCTCTACATTAGACTGTAAGCTCTGTGAGGGCAAGGAGCTGTGTGTGTGTCTGTTTTGCCTACTGCTGTATCCTACAGTTTCAGACTGCTCAGTACTCAATAGATATTTGAATGAATGAATGAATTTTGGGGGGAAAAAACTTAGAGCAATATATATAGTATAAGACCAATAACATAAACAAAACATCATTAAAGGACAAAGACACATACACACACACATGGGACTAAAAATGCTGCTATGTTGCTGGGGGAAACCTCTAGGGGAGGAGTCAGAGTCAAGGATGAAGCAGAGTTTGGTGCCTTGTTCCCTATTAGCTTTAGTGTACTGTTTGAATCTTTTTACAGTAATTATATATTATTTCTATAACTTAAAACAGTTAAAAACAAAAAGGAAATTTGCAAAATGCTTTTAGAAGGACAGAAGAATGGGCAAAAGGTATAATGGGCAGTTTATAGAAGAAATACAAAAACTCTAAATGGATGAAAAGATGCTTATCATCACTAGTAAAGAATTAAAAGTAAAAAACCAAAAAATTTTCCCTTCCACTTATTATTCTGAAAAGATTAAAGTAAGAGAGAGTATCTACTGGCCATGAGTTTGTTACTGATGATGGGTCTAAGAACTGGGAAAGTATGCTGGTGATGCTGACAATCTGCTGAGCCCTTGCTATGCTGGCACTGTCTGGGGCTTTACTGTGCTTTATTGCTCGCTCTTTTCTTTAATAGAGGAAGTCCATTTTTTTTTTTGAAGTATAGCTGATTCATGATATTGTATTAATTTCAGGTGTACAAAACAATGATTCGATGTTTTTATAGACTATACTCCTTTTAAAGTTATTACTACTGACTTCCCTGGTGGTCCAATGGTTAAGAATCTGCCTTCCAATGCAGGGGATGTGGATTTGATCCCTGGTCAGGGAACTAAGCCCGTGAATCACAACTAAGACCCAATGCAGCCAAGTAAGTATTAAAAAAGAAAAGTTACTCCAAAAAAGGCTATGTTTTATTGCATTCTCTCTTAATTCTACCAACCATAAAAGGCTCATCCTTCTCATTTTACAGAGGTCAAAACAGGCTCAGAAATGTGGAGCCACTGCCCAAGGTCACGTGCTAGTAAGTAATGGATTGGGACTGAGATGATACTCTTAACCACTGCACAAAAGGAACTGGAAGTAGGTCTAAGAGCATATCCATTTGGCAATGATGCCAGCGAGGGTCTTGGACCAGGAGGACCTTACAGAACAGTCAGGCAGAGAAAAGCGTGGGGGCGGCGGGGGAAGGTCATCAAAGGGAACAGCAGGATTGGAGGCACTAAGGGAGGAAAATGAAGTAGTAGCATGCGGGCCAAAACATAGGCTGAAAATCCCCAAACATAAGACTGATAAGATAGAAGTAGGTTTGGCCTTTAAAGAACTTGAACTTGCACCAAATGTAGCGGCCAGAGCCCATGATCCTGAGACCCTAAGGAGCTGTTCTGACAAGGGGCACTGAGTCTTGCACTAGGTGCAAAAACCATTAACCTGAACACGTGCATATTACCTTTTTTCTAATATATTTGGATGCTTCTGTGACTGATAAAATACAAACTTATCTAAGAGCATGAATTCAGGCCCTCCCCTCTCCATTATTTTTTCAAATAGTGGAGACCAAAGCATAGCTCAAACGAGCAGTCCCCTCTTTGGAAAACATTAGAACTGCTGCTCCGCTGCAGTCTCTTTATTTCGCAGACAGCTGAATACAGCAGTGGTTAAGAGCTCAGGATTTGCAGAAGACAGAATCCTGACTCACATCCAAGAGGTAACGTAAGCGTAGCTCTTAAAACCATGTTTGACACAGAGCAAATAGACGAGGACAGGAGCTGTTATGAGGCACAGAGGTGCTGAGTCAATTACAAAAGATAAAGGCCACTAGAACCCTGCTGCCCTGGTTCCTGGGTCAGGGTTTACTCCAGGCTCCCCTGGGCCACGGAGAGTTCGTAGTGCCGCCTACTCCACGGCCAGGGTTGACCCAACTCCTGGCACTCACGTACCTTAAAGAGGTGCGGGTGCTTGATGTAGATCCTCCCTCGGGTGCCCCCCATGCCCAGGGCCCTGCAAGGCAACAGACGAGTGGTGAGATCCCAGCAGGCGTGGTGCTCAGGGGGACCCCTCAGGGCCCCCTCCCTCAGCACCAACTCCGTATAGACTTACTTGTTGGCTCGAGATCCCAACACGAAGGTGGTAGATTCGTTCAGCCGAGCTGGGTCCCACTGTGCAAAAGACAGAGAGGCTGGTGAGGTGGAGATTCATCTGGTGGGCAGGACAGCAAGAAACTCTCCCCCACCCTCTCCTACCATCATCCTTGGCCATTACTGAACTAACAGCTGATTTAAGAAACTGAATATTTTTAAAATACTGGACACTGTGCTATATACTGTGGCAGGGGGAATGGGGGGCTGGGGGGTAAGGGGATGAATCAGAGACAGTCTCTGTTCTCCACAGGGTCACAGACACACGTGCGGATAACGATACCACTATAAGGTGGGTGGTGACACAGGTGAGTGCAAGGCCTGATGGGAGTCAAGGGGAGGGTAACACCCTTCCTTGAAGGGTGACTCCCAAGGTGGTGCTGACAGACAGCAGAGCTGGACAGTGACAGGGGCAGCAGGAGGGGCAGCGCAAGCAGGCAGGTGGTGGCTGGGGAGCTCGCGGAGAAACCACAGCAGCTCTGTGCTGCTGAAAGAGCGAGCATTCGGAGAGTGCCAACGGCTGGGGCTGGAGGGAAGCAGAGCGGGGCTGGGGGTGCTCGTTCATTATGAGGACGGCTTTTTATTTATCCTGGAGGTGATGGAGTCACTGAAAGCCTCTAGGCAGGGAGAGCTGGATGTGCACTCACAATAGCCTGCTCTTCTGTAACTTGGCTAATGGGTGTTAAGAGGCTTGGCTATAGGAGGGGTGGACAGTTTAGAGGTAGTTGTATAGAGCAGTTTGGAAAAAGGGGGGGAATTCCCTGGTGGTCCAGTGGTTAGGACTCTACACTTCCACTGCAAGGGGGATGGGTTTGATCCTTGGTTAGGGAACTTAAGGTCCTGCATGCCAGTTTGGCCAAAAAAAAGGAAGATGAGGGTCGCAGTAGTAGGATGAAGGAAGAGGGAATAGGACCTCTCTAGGGAATGTATTTGGGAGGCAGAATCAGCCGGGACTGGATGTAGGGAGGGGAAGGGAAGGAAGAGGCAAAGATGACTCAAGAAGAGAAGATCGAAGTGGGTCTGGGAGAAAGATTCTGATTTGAACTCTGGATATGCTGAGTTTGAAATTCTATGGAGATTCCGGGCCAAGAGCTCCAGCAGACAGAAGGATATACAGGTTTTAAACTAGAGGGAAAGGTGGGGTACAAACCAAGAGGTAAGGGAACTTCAGCAAATACTAGTCTCCAAGATCTAATAAGCGTGGATGCTTTAGGTCATCCAGAGAGAAACCTAAGGTGGAGAAGTGGGCAATGGAGAGAATTCTGGGGAATGCCCACTTATACAGGACAAAGGACTCACTGGAGAGAGAGAAGGGGCGTTTGGAGAGGAAGACAGAGCTCTTGGAGGCTGCGAGATCACCTGCTCCAAGGGAGCAGAGGTCAAGAAGGCAGGTGTGGGCACTGGTGGAGGCACCGGGCCAGTACAGTAACGGGGGGACCATTTTCACTGGACATAGCCTCAATTTAGATGGTGAAGCTTTCACCCATCATGTATGACTGGACAGTGGGCTTGCATGTATGATTTTAGTTGAAGAAAAGATTCTATTCTTATACCTGTCATAATGGCCATCATCAAAAAATCTGTAAACAACAAATGCTAGAGAGGGTTTGTAGAGAAAGGAACCTTCCTGAATTGTTGGTGGCAATATAAACCGCTATAGCCACTATGGAGAACAGTATGGAGGCTCCTTTAAAAACAGAGCTACCATATGACCCTGCAATCCCACTTCTAGGCATATATCCAGAGAAAAACACGGCCCCAAAAGATACATGCACCTCAGCGTTCATTGCAGCACTGTTTACAACCGCCAAGACATGGAGACAGCCTAAACCTCCACCAGCAGAGGAGTGGATAAAGACGACGTGGTACACTCACAATGCAGTATTATTCACCCATTGAAAAGAATGAAATAAGGTCATTTCCAGCAACATGGTGCAACTAGAGAATGTCACACTGAGAGACGAAGTCAGAGAGAAGGAGAAATATCACATGACATTGCTTATATATGGAATCTAAAAAGAAATGATACAAATGAACTTACTTACAAAACAGAAAGAGACACCAGACTTAGAAAATGAACTCATGGTTGCTGGTGGAGGGGTGGAGGGTGGGGCGGGAAGGGAAGGGAAGGGACAGTTAAGGACTTTGGGAATGGCATGCATACTCTGTATTATTTAAATGGGTAACAAACACCTGTATAGCAGGTGGAACTCTGCTCAAGGTTCTGTGGCAGCCTGGATGGGAGGGGGGTTTCGGGGAGAATGGACACATGTGCATGCATCGCTGAGTTCCTTCACTGTTCAGTTGAAACTATCACAACATTGTTAACTGGCATGTCCCAAACCAAAATGTTTTCGGTGTTAAAAGTATCAAAAATTTGAAAAAAAAAAAAAAAAAAGGCCTATAAACAACTGTTCCGGAGGCAACAGAAGCTAACAGTTTTAAGAACCCAGACTGGTGTCCCCGGACCTTGGGTTTGATAGAGCTCTGCCACTTCCTTGGTATGTGACTTGGGCAACTCTGTAGTCCTTAGTATCTTCAGGCATATCAAATATGTAGGATAACAGATAAAATAATTTCTGCCATGAGGTAGGAAAGGAAGCTCATGAACCATAGAAAGGTAACAGAATCTCTCTCAACAGGTTGTGATAAAGATTAAATGAGGCAATCCATACCAAAGATGTAGGGCAGTGCCTGTGACATATTAAGTACTGGATAAGTCTTGGTGACACCGAGCTTTTATGGGGAGAAGGGTGCAGCAAAGACCAAGCCCTCTCTTTGTTTTGCCCCTAATTTCAATCCTTACTTGGGATCCTCCTGGATGCTAGAGTTGGGAGGTAGGTGTGGGCAGGTAAAATGGCTCTGGCGCACACATCCTTCACCCAACCCCAGCCCCCTTCCCTCAAGCAGGAGCCCAGAGCTTGGACTGGGGTCTCCCTGGGACAGCGGTCACTGCCACGTTCACAGCATCATACCTTAGGGCCTTCCCGGCGAATTGGTTCACAGGATTTTGGTTTCCATCTGCTTGGAGGGAAAAAGGAAAGGTGAATTCTCTGAGATAGGGCCCAGGACTGCAAGGAAGTTTGCTGCTACTGGTGGGAGCTCCTCATACATTCTCACTCCTGCCCCGGGGGACTGCTGCCTGGTGCCCGTTAGAGGGGGTGCAAAGGGAAAAAGAACGGGTCCCAGTCCACTCAAGGACTCGCTCTGACACCATCTAGCCATGTGGGCAAGTCTGGGAACCTCTCTGGGCTGCAGTTTCTCATCTGTCAGAGGAGATAACAGTAGCAACTCCCAGTCTTGAGTAAGTGAGGAATGAACTTGCTTCAGGCAGGAGACAAGTCTAAGGTATAAGGATTACATTAATCCATCTCCTTAGCTGGTGGTTTCAAAATATCTCCATCTCTCTTAACCAGATCAGTGCGGCTCCTCCTCACCCTACCCCCAAACCTCGGCCAGGCCATGCAGCTTGCAGGATCTCAGTCCCCTGACCAGGGAGGCTTTATCTTTTTTACTCATTGGTATTAGGCATCACGTAAAACTGTTTGAAAAAGATTCTGTTCCTTCAACAGTCTTTGAAAATGACCATCCTGGAGGCAATGTGGTATAATTTCGCCTTTTATTAGCCGTCTGACTTTGGGCAAGTAATTGTGAGTCTGTTTCCTTATTTGCAGAATTAATTATACCATCATCAGAGGGTGGTTGGAAGAATTAAAAGGAAAAGTATATATTAGGTGTTCTGACCAGTGATGGCACATTACAAGCATTCGTGCGTGTGTGCTAAGTCACTTTAGTTGTGCCTGTCTCTGTGTAGCCCATGCTAGGCTCCTCTGTCCATGGAATTCTCCACGCAAGAGTATTGGAATGTGTTGCCATGCCCTCCTCCTGGGGATCTTCTCGGCCCAGGGATCAAACCCACATCTCCTGGGCCTCCTGCACTGCAGGTGAATTCTTTACTGCTGAGCCACTGGGGAAGCCCCACAAGCATTTGGTACACACTAATAAAACAAAATTCTGGTGTTTAAAGAAAAACTTTGGTGTTTAATGAAGCTGGGCTGAACTGTTCTGGGGTAAAAGCAAGATACGACACCCTCCTCGCTGCCTTCTTCCCTCAGCCCTCAGACTAGAGAACTCTCCTCCCTGGGTTCTTGCACAGATGAGTCTGAGTCTGCCAGGCTGCCAGGGGGCGAACTCTGGCCTCCTCTCCTCCAGGCCCACCCCCTTGCCACTCCTCCCCACAGCTCTGCTGGCCTCTACTCACACCATGCCAGCGGCGGCCCGGTCGTTTGACAGGATGTGTCCCGGAGGCCGTCCCTTCCGCTACCAAAGAGAAGAGAACAGCTGTCAGAGGCCTGGCCCTGTGGGAGCCCCCAGCCCACGGGCAGGACCAGGGTCGCCTGAAGGAGGTGGCTTCCCTGTGAGGCCAGATGACGCTCGGGGGTGAGCGAGGAGGGTGACAGTGCCCAGGACTCCTGCCTCTCACGCTAGAAAGGCCCCACGGGGCGCCGAGGAAGCCCACCCTCTTCTGGAGCTGCAGGGCCTTTACCCAGCCAGAAATGAGGAGACGGTTCACCTTTTTGGGAATGGGGCTTCCTCGGAGGGCACACTCCTCTTCTGCCTGCCGGCCACGCTGAGGGTGGGGAAGGGAAGGGAGTCAGATGGAGGCCGCTGCTCTGGAGCTTCAGGTCCCCGGGGCCGCAGAAGACAGAAGCCCTGGAGCACACCCTCTGGCACCCCCGAGCCAGGACTCAGCAGCCCTCCTGGCACGATGCTGTTCAGACCTGGTCCCACAGACCAGGCCGTGCAGCCTCCTCGGGGCCACAGAGCTCCCCAGCCTCCCAGTCTGATTGGTCCTCCCTGCAAAACACCATCACACAGGGACTCTGACCTTCATCCCTGGAAGCTCATGAGTCAGTCTGGGTATTACTTTTTCTCCATCTGAAAATAGTAGTTTAGCCTGAAAGGAAAAGACAAAAAAAGTGTCATCAGTCACTCTTTTGGTGGGTAAACCTATCTACCTCCATTAGATACAACTTTAAACACTGTTAAAACTTTTTCACGGTCAGTACAAAGGGACCCTGAAACAGTCATACAAATAAACACCTTTTTTGAAAACTCTGAATAATGAAGGATCATTACTGAAAAATTACAAAAAATGTAAATAAGCAGAATTAAAAAAAAACCCTGAAACCTCAGTTCCCACAGAATACTATTAACATTTCATGTAAGACTCTTCCTTACTTTTTCATGTAAACATATGCTAGATACTTTTTTTCTAAGTAAATCCATTGATATTAAACATGTTCCTCAGTAAGCTGTTTTTTTTTTTAAATAAATATTGAGTGCTTAGTATGTAAGTGCTGGAGACGCAGCGATTAATAGCACAAGCAAGGGCTTTCCTCTTGTGAGGCTCATTCTGTGGGTGATCTGGATGGCAAGCAAATAAACGCATAGAAAAGGGGATTTGGGACCATGATCAGACACAATCCGATTCATCTTTAAAAACCGGGGGCTGAGATCCAGATGGCTTCACAGCTGAATTCTACCAAAAATTTAGAGGAGAGCTAACACCTATCCTACTCAAACTCTTCCAGAAAATTGCAGAGGAAGGTAAACTTCCAAACTCATTCTATGAGGCCACTATCACCCTAATAACAAAGCCTGACAAAGATGCCACAAAAAAAGAAAACTACAGGCCAATATCACTGATGAACATAGACGCAAAAATCCTTAGCAAAATTCTAGCAATCAGAATCCAACAACACATTAAAAAGATCATACACCATGACCAAGTTGGCTTTATCCCAGAGATGCAAGGATTCTTCAATATCCGCAAATCAATCAATGTAATTCACCACATTAACAAATTGAAAATTAAAAGCCATATGATATCTCAATAGATGCAGAGAAAGCCTTTGAGAAAATTCAACATCCATTTATGATAAAAACTCTCCAGAAAGCAAGAATAGAAGAAACATACCTCAACATAATAAAAGCTATATATGACAAACCCACAGCAAACATTATCCTCAATGGTGAAATATTGAAAGCATTTCCCCTAAAGTCAGGAACAAGACAAGGGTGCCCACTTTCACCACTACTATTCAACATAGTTTTGGAAGTTCTGGCCACAGTAATCAGAGCAGAAAAAGAAATAAAAGGAATCCAAATTGGAACAAAAGAGTAAAACTCTCAACTGTTTGCAGATGACATGATCCTCTACATAGAAAACCCTAAAGACTCCACCAGAAAATTACTAGAGCTAATCAATGAATATAGTTAAGCTGCAGGATATAAAATCAACATACAGAAATCCCTTGCATTCCTATACACTAATAATGAGAAAATAGAAAAAGAAATTAAGGAAACAATTCCGTTCACCATTGCAACGAAAAGAATAAAGTACCTCGGAGTACACCTACCTAAAGAAACTAAGGACCTATATATCGAAAACTATAAAACACTGATGAAAGAAATCAAAGAGGACACTAATAGATGGAGAAATATTCCATGTTCATGGATCGGAAGAGTCAATATAGTGAAAATGAGCATACTACCCAAAGCAATTTACAGATTCAATGCAATCCCCATCAAGCTACCAACAGTATTTTTCACAGAACTAGAACAAATTATCTCAAGATTTGTATGGAAATACAAAAAACCGCGAATAGCAAGGGCAATATTGAGAAAGAAGAATGGTACTGGAGGAATCAACCTGCCTGACTTCAGGCTCTACTACAAAGCCACAGTCATTAAGACAGTATGGTACTGGCACAAAGACAGAAATATAGACCAATGGAACAAGATAGAAAGCCATGAGATAAACCCACACACATATGGACACCTTATCTTCGACAAAGGAGGCAAGAACATACAATGGAGTAAAGACAGTCTCTTTAACAGGTGGTGCTGGAAAAGCTGGTCAACCATTTGCAAAAGAATGGAACTAGACCACTTTCTAACACCACACACAAAAATAAACTCAAAATGGATTAAAGATCTAAACGTAAGACCAGAAACTATAAAACTCCTAGAGGAGAACATAGGCAAAACACTCTCCGACATAAATCACAGCAGGATCCTCTATGATCCACCTCCCAGAATACTGGAAATAAAAGCAAAAATAAACAAATGGGATCTAATTAAAATTAAAAGCTTCTGCACAACAAAGGAAACTATAAGCAAGGTGAAAAGACAGCCTTCTGAATGGGAGAAAATAATAGCAAATGAAGCAACTGACAAACAACTAATCTCAAAAATATACAAGCAACTCCTGCAGCTCAATTCCAGAAAAATAAATGACCCAATCAAAAAATGGGCCAAAGAACTAAATAGACATTTCTCCAAAGAAGACATACAGATGGCTAACAAACACATGAAAAGATGCTCAACATCACTCATTATCAGAGAAATGCAAATCAAAACCACAATGAGGTACCATTTCACACCAGTCAGAATGGCTGCGATCCAAAAGTCTACAAGCAATAAATGCTGGAGAGGGTGTGGAGAAAAGGGAACCCTCTTACACTCTTGGTGGGAATGCAAACTAGTACAGCCACTATGGAGAACAGTGTGGAGATTCCTTAAAAAACTGGAAATAGAACTGGGACCCAGCAATCCCACTGCTGGGCATACACACTGAGGAAACCAGAATTGAAAAAGACACGTGTACCCCAATGTTCATCACAGCACTGTTTATAATAGCCAGGACATGGAAGCAACCTAGATGTCCATCAGCAGACGAATGGATAAGCTGTGGCACATATACACAATGGAGTATTACTCAGCCATTAAAAAGAATACATTTGAATCAGTTCTAATGAGGTGGATGAAACTGGAGCCTATTATACACAGTGAAGTAAGCCGGAAAGAAAAACACCAATGCAGTATACTAAGGCACATACATGGAATTTAGAAAGATGGTAATGATAACCCTGTATGCGAGACAGCAAAAGAGACACAGATGTATAGAACAGTCTTTTGGACTTTGTGGGAGAGGGAGAGGGTGGGATGATTTGGGAGAATGGCATTGAAACATGTATAATATCATATATGAAATGAGTCACCAGTCCAGGTTTGATGCAGGATACAGGATGCTTGGGGCTGGTGCACTGGGACGACCCAGAGGGATGGTATGGGGAGGGAGGTGGGAGAGGGGTTCAGGCCGGGGAACATGTGTACACCCGTGATGGATTCATGTTGATGTATGGCAAAACCAATATAATATTGTAAAGTAATTAGCCTCCAATTAAAATAAATTTAAGTGGAAAAAAAAAACACCCAAAAACCTGGGGCTGGCTGCTCTGAGGATAGAGTGGAGGAAGACAAACGAGGAAGCTGCTCAGGGCTGAGCTGTATGTTTAGAATCATTAACAGCTACACTGGCTTCAAAGCCACAGGACTAGATAAAAGTCACCTGGAAGGACAGGGAGCCAGAGGTGAGATGAGATTTGTGAGCTAAACAAAACAAAGAGCGTTGCTCAGCTCTACGAGGGTTAAGTTGTAACCCACTGCAAGTAGCCTGCAACCCGAGAGGAATCTGAGACAAAAAAGAGGCACGCTGTGCTTTGGAAAAACAGGTCCTCAGACAGATGAGATGTGTATCTCAGCGGGAATCTCAATGACCTCAGATTCGAGGCCCTGGTCTTGCTCTTTTCTGAGGCTGTGCCTGAGCAGCTTGCCAGCCAACCTCCCAGAAGACATTATTCTCTCAATTCATGACAGTGAGGGACAGGGGAAGCCAGGCGTGCTGCAGTCCTCGGGGTCACCAAGAGTCGGACACGACTTAGCGACTGAACAACGTGATGAAAGGACTGACCTCCAGCCTGCCCTGCGGCTATCGTCACGAAGCAAGTTCCACCTCTGACAGCTAATGGTTTCACAGTCAAGCACAGAATCTGGGTAATGTTGACAATTCCTATTAATAACAGCAGCTGACACATGCAAACAGGTTCACGACTATCTTGAGCACACAGCCATTTCTAGACCTGACGTCATGCCTCCTGACCACACCTTGGGAGGCAAGGAGGCAGAAAGGGTGGTAGTTCTCATGACACCAAAAGGGGCTGTGACCACATGAAGGATCAAGTCACCACGCACTTACAGAGGCGAGCCAGATCTTAGCTCTTCTACCTCCTGCTTGTGCTAAGCCACAATTTCTTCATCTGTAAACTAGGAATTCAAAGGTGCCTTCTGTACAGGTTTCTTAAGATGGAAATGAACTCATGCAGGTCAAAGTGTCTACCATAGTACTTGGCATCTCATAGCTACCTCCCTTCCCTCTGTCTTCAAAGCTCCAAGCCTGTCTAAGTAAGTAGCTCACTGGGTTTCCTTCCAAATACCACTGATGATGAGGCCGTATGTCTTCGCCGAGCCCGGAGGGCTAACCCCTGTGCCTACACTTGTCTTCCCCTTTGATCTCACCTGCTCCGGCAGCTCCGACAGGCCTCCTGGATCAGCTGCTCAGCATCCACTTCTTCCCCGACGTTGTCTCGTACATTCAGTGCTGCCTTCTGGAAGAACTAGGGAGAAGTACAATAGAAGACAGAGCCAGAAGTTCTGCTGATTTGCATCAACGTGAAGGGAAGTGTACATAAAATCTACCCTTATAAAGAAGGGAAGGGGCTTCCCAGGTGGCTCAGTGGTAAAGAATCTGCCTGCTAATGCAGGAGACACACAAGATACAGGTTTGGGGAAGATCTTCTGGAGTAGGAAATGGCAACCCATTCAAGTATTCTTGCCTGGAAAATTCCATGGACAGAGGGGCCTGGTGTCCACGGAGCTGCAGAGAGTCAGACATAACTGAGTGACTAAGCACACACGTATGCATAAAGAAGGGAAAGGCAATCATGACCTTGCCGTCCCTGGCTCTACTTCCCCTCTTTATTCTCTCTTACAGAGGAGAACCATCACGGAGGTACTCAAAGCAGGGTCTTCACAGCAGTAACGTGTAGACAGTACAAAATCAAAGGATAACCTAGATGTCCAAGTACAACTGAAGTAAATTATGGACTATCTATACCAGGAAGAAGTAGACAAGTACCAAAAAATCACAGCAAGGAAGGTACAGGAGAATATATTTTTGACACAAAAAGGTATTCATGATATACAGTCAAGTGAAGAAAGGAAGTCATTAAACAGTTTGGGACGTTGAATAGTGTGAGACGAAAATAGCAAAAAGCAGACATAGACAAAAGAACTGTGAGAATACACTATATTAAAGTGGTGATGTCGTGATTGTTTTCTCTCTTTTTTTTGTCTAACTATAAATCTCAATTTCTTCAATGTACATATTTTACTTCCATAGAAGAAGAAGAAAAAAAAAAGGCCAGTGCCTGAGATGAACAGGTCAGGGAGGCCAGAAAAGATGCAATGGGCAGAAAAGCCTACTTGAATCCTGACTTCACCCAATCTGAGAGGAACATCTGTAGGGTGGGAGGGTTAAGACTTGGCAGGCCCCTGGGTATCAGCAGCCCCAGCTGGCTGGGGAAAGGAAAGGCAGAAGGCTCCTCCACCAGGTACGAGGGAGAGCTTGAGCCTGGAAACACCAAGGGACAAGGTGATGCGAGGTCCAAACCGAGACACTGGGAATACATCAAAAAGAGAGTCCATGTCTCTAGAAGGAAAGACAGGTTCTCTTCAATAAACAGAAAAATTCTGAAATCTAAAACCCATGAACCCCCCAAGGGAGACAACCAGGCGGAAGTACAATCACGTACATGTATGGCTTTGTTGTTTACACTAAACCAAGGAGAAAGGAGAGAAAGCACTGGATCAGAGAGCGCAAGAGTGCAGGAGGGAAATTCTGCAGGCAAAATCCAGTGAAATGAGCAGGCGGGCTTGACTTCAAAACAAAACTAAAACCTGGAGACTAATACTGGTGTTCAGTGTTGACTAGTGACTAAGTGAATGCTAAATGAAATAACATGGATTCTCTACAACCACCCTGTGAGGCAGGCAGTGCAAGGAATATGCAGCCTAAGTGTAAGCCGCCTCTGGATATGAGAGTAAATAAGGGATTCTCAAGCACTGCTGGCAGAAACGCAAAACGGCACAGAGTTTCTGGAGAGACATTCTCTGGAGGGAAAAATGTTTCCTCCTTTACCCACCAACTTCATCTTTACAGCTTTCTCTCTCAGAAATATTCTCACAGGTGAGCAAAGACATGCATTCAAAGTGCTCAATGCAGAACTGTTTGTAATAGGGGAAAATGTAAATAACCCAAGTGTTCTACGGACTAGCTAACTAAGCTGCAGTACATTCACACACTAGACTACTCTGCAACTATTACAGAACAATCAGTGTGAGCTATTACGTACCGACCTAGAAATGTGGCCAGAATATATTGTTAAAAAAAAAAACTAATTGCAGAACTGTGTAAAATGATCCTATGTATTTTTTTAACATGCACGCATGTGAGCACACAAACACACAAATAAATATAGGAGACTACATGATCATTATTAACAGTCTGGATTCTGTAAGGTGAGTTTTAGTGATTTTTGGTTTTTCTTGACTTCAAAACAAAACTAAAACCTGGAGACTAATACTGGTGTTCAGTGTTGACTAGTGACTAAGTGAATGCTAAATGAAATAACATGGATTCTCTACAACCACCCTGTGAGGCAGGCAGTGCAAGGAATATGCAGCCTAAGTGTAAGCCGCCTCTGGATATGAGAGTAAATAAGGGATTCTCAAGCACTGCTGGCAGAAACGCAAAACGGCACAGAGTTTCTGGAGAGACATTCTCTGGAGGGAAAAATGTTTCCTCCTTTACCCACCAACTTCATCTTTACAGCTTTCTCTCTCAGAAATATTCTCACAGGTGAGCAAAGACATGCATTCAAAGTGCTCAATGCAGAACTGTTTGTAATAGGGGAAAATGTAAATAACCCAAGTGTTCTACGGACTAGCTAACTAAGCTGCAGTACATTCACACACTAGACTACTCTGCAACTATTACAGAACAATCAGTGTGAGCTATTACGTACCGACCTAGAAATGTGGCCAGAATATATTGTTAAAAAAAAAAACTAATTGCAGAACTGTGTAAAATGATCCTATGTATTTTTTTAACATGCACGCATGTGAGCACACAAACACACAAATAAATATAGGAGACTACATGATCATTATTAACAGTCTGGTATTCTGTAAGGTGAGTTTTAGTGATTTTTGGTTTTTATTTCTATTCAATTGATACTAATACCTATTACTTAGTCTATAATTAACCTTTTTAAAAAAATTAATTTATTTTTTATTGAAGGATAATTGCTTTATAAAATTTTGCTGTTTTCTGTCAAACCTCGACATGAATCAGCCATAGGTATATATATATATATATCCACTCTCCATCTCACCCCTCTAGGTTGATACAGAGCCTCTGTTTGACTTTCCCGAGCCATACAACAAATTCCCGTTGGCTATCTATTATACATACTGTAATATAAGTTTCTGTGTTACTATTTCCTTGCATCTCCCTCTCTCATGTCCATATGTTTATTTTCTATGTCTATTTCTCCACTGTTGCCCTGTAAATAAATTTTTCAGTACCATTTTTCTAGATTCTGTATATATGCGTTAGAATACAGTATTTATCTTCCTCTTTCTGACTCATTTCACTCTGTATAATAGGTTCTAGGTTTACAATTAACCTTCTGCTGTATTTGCTATCACATAGCCATCTACCCATCCCATTTATCCATCCATCACTCCTTTTCTAAGTTACATTATTAGAAGATTTTTTAAAGGGGTATGCATTTAGTAGTAACAAGAATAAACTGATAAAATTAAACATTTCTTGGATAAGATCAGCCACTTCTATAAGTTATTTTTCTAAACATTCTTAAGAAAATGGGTAGCTGAGATTTGGGAACACTATTAAACAAAAGTGATCTGATGAGGCTGATCAAGAGCTTGCACTTAATACGAGCTGTGATGTCAAGTCATTTGTACTTTGTCTTAAAAACAAGCGTGGCAAGGAGGTATCTTTGCAGACAACGTGAAGCCACAGATTGTGTTTATTCAGCATTTGTCCAGGAGAGAAAGCTCCTGAATCACGGTATCCACTATCAGGACAAGCAACAAGGAAAGTGCTTTGGAGATAGACAATCCTGGTCTAGCCTTTTCCTAGTGGCTTAACCCCTTTATTTCTGTACATGTAAAGGTGCAGAGGTATAAGAATACTTGGGGCATCTGGGGAAGTGCAGACGTCAGGGGCAGGAATAACTAGGCATACAGCAAGGGGTGGCTGCGGTCTGATCTCAGGGGGCCATATATGCCATGTAAAGGCATTTGGGTTTTACCCAGAGAAAAATGGAAAGTCATGGAGGGATTTTAAAGGATTTACATTTTAGAAATCACTGGATTTATGGAGGATGGGCTGAAAGAGGGAAAGAACAGAGGCAGTTAAGGATCACAGCGGGAGAAACAATGAAGGCCTGAATCAAGGCAGAGGCGAAGAAGAAAGGCAGGCTGGCCAGGGTGTGGGCTGGAGCGTGCAGGACCCCAGAACTGAATATGGGAGATGGAGGAGGGCAGAGCCCACTGGACTCTGGTTTTTACGTGAAGGATGATCTCATTTAAACTTGTCCATAATTGAGCTCCTGATTCCTCTGCTTGTTTCCATCTTCTTCATACCAAGTCAGTGGTAATTTTCCCTCTACAGTTGCCTCTGTCAAATAACTTGGGAGTTATTTACTTCTCTTTTTCTTTTACTTGGCACTTCTGAATTACTGGCAAATCCTGTTTGCTACCTTGGAGACACAGAGAATCTGACTCTTTCCTGGCACCCTTACTGCTAACACCCAAGCCACTATCATCTCAAGCCTCCTAACTGCTCCTCCTGAAGTCCACTCTCTCTATGACTGTCAGAGAGACTCTTTAAAAATGTTCAGATCATAAACTCTGCTCAAAACTCTCCAAGAGCCTCTATTTTACTTGTAATAAAACCAAAGTTCTGTCAACTGGAAAAAAAAAAAAAAAGCACAACCTAAAAGTTGAGAGTTATGTTTATTTGGTGGACAAAACTGAGGACTTAAGTCTGGGACACAGCATCTAAGACAGCTTTGGGAGACGGCTCCAAGAAGGCAAGGTGGGGAGCCAGGATATCGACACAGAAGTTTTTGCAACAAAGAGTAGGTAGTCAGAACATCGAGATTACTGTGAAATAAAGAAAACCAGGCATCTGCAGTTAAGGAATTTAGTGCTCTCCTACGTATGGAGATGCAGGCGTCTGCTCACTGAAACCATTCTTCTGGTGCGGGCCTCTGCTTCCTGGGGCCAGAATCCTCTGCTTTCTCAGTCCTGAGTCCCCTCGGGGTGCACAGTCAGGGGTGGTTGCAGCAGTTGAGCGCTAGTTGGTGGGCATTCTGATTCTGCCCTGAGTTCCCTGGGCCCTGGGTAGGGTGGCTGTAAAGAGATGGCTTGACGGCCGCAGCATCCTTTGTTTTCCGATGCGGCAGGTAGTCCTTCTCATCCACAGTTCTCACCCGGCTTCAAAGTTCTGCCTGAGCCGAGTCTGTTACCCGTCTGGTCACCTCTCCTACTTCTCTCCTGGTTTGGCTGGCTCCCACCACACTGGCCACTCTGGTGCTTTGAATGTGCCAAGCATGCTCCTGGCTCTGGGCCTCTGCCCTTGTTCCCTCTGCCTGGACTGCTTTCCCTCCAGGTATATGCATGACTTGTTCCTTCCTCACTCTTTTGGGTCTCTGCTCAAATGTCTTGTCTAGACACAATCTATGAAACAGCACCTCTGTTCCCTACAGGTCACTGTCTTCTCCTTCTCTCTGGCATTCCCTGAAAAAGGACACATTTATTTAAAGAGGGCAAGGACGCTGCCCATTTTGTTCCCTGTTACATCCTTAAATGCCTAGAACAGTGCCTGCCTTATGGTAAGGGCTTAGTAAATACTTCTCGAATGAAAGAATAAATACATGAGAAGATTTAGGAAGAAAAACAAGAGTTCAGTCCTTATATGCTGGGACTGAAGCATCTGTGGGAAATTCAGGTAGAGCCGTGTAGAAGATTATTAATAGATATTGAAATAAATTTTAAACAGTAACAATGGCTATCTATTAAACAAGTAATAAAAACACTTGCATTCCAAGCACAGGCTGAGCACATTACACTTAAGTCATTTCATCTTCACAACAGCTTGGCAAAACTAATGGAGCTGACCCTATGGGGCCTTAGAGGACAGGGGGCAGACTCCTCTCCCATATCCTCTGCTTTCAAGCTCCTCAGTAACAGCATCTGATGCACATTTCCTGAGTTGTCTAACAGATTAAAGCCACCACGAAGTGGAAGAAATGAACTACATGATGAACATGAGCAGAGCCTAAGGGTTAATAATGTTACTCCCTGTGATACTACACGGCCACCTCACCATCAACCAATCAGAGAACTGTGCACAAGCTGATCACATACCCTGGGACGGCCCCCCCTCACGCTGTTTTTAAAAATGCTTTGCTGATACTCACTGGGGAGTCTGGGTGTTCCAAGCACTAGTCTAGTCCTGGAGGGCTTCCCTGGTGGCACAGTGGTAAAGAACCCACCTGCCAATGCAGGAGATGAGGGTTTGAAGATCCCATGGAGAAGGAAATAGCAAACCACTCCAGGAGTCTTGCTTGGGAAATTCCATGGACAGAGGTGCCTGGTGGGCTGCAGTCCATGGGGTTGCATAGTCAGACATGACTTAGTGACTAAATAACAGTAACAGAAACAAACTAGTCCCCAGCCTGCTTGCTTGGTGCTGCCCAGCGGTAAATGTTGCACTTTCCTTCACCACTACCTGGTGTCAGTAGATTGGTTTTACTGCGTGTAGGTGAACAGACCCAAACTTGCTTGGGCTTCCCAGGCAGTACTAGAGGTAAAGAACCCACTTGCCAATGCAGGAGACTTAAGAGACGCAGGTTTGATCCCTGGGTTAGGAAGATCCCCTGGAGAAGGACGTGGCAACCCACTCCAGTATTCTTGCCTGGAGAATCCCATGGACAGAGGAGCCTGGTAGGCTACAGTCCATAGGGTCACAAAGGGTTGGACATGACTGAAGCAACTTAGCACACACATGGGTGAGGAGATCCAAACTTCTTTGGTAACAATAAGAGGTATTCAAATTACCCCCAAAGAGAAAAAACATTCTTGGAGTGGGGATTCCAAATTGGAAAACTTTAGGCATGTGTAGGTATTAGAAAGAGCTAGGGAGACTGCGATGCAGGGAAGGATCACTCATGAGTCTTAACCCCTATTAATTTTTTTTTTGTCTTTGCATCCTTCTCACCTTCATGTACTTGTTGAAGACTGTCTGGATCTCCTCGTTGATGCTGGGCTGCAGGACAGCTCGGAGGAGGTCCATGGAGATGGCAGGATCTGTGAAACTGCAGGGGGAGGGAGGGGAAGAAGCCACAGTCAGGAGGCATGTTCCAAACACTTCTTTCCCCAATCTGCCCAGCCAATCACTGACATAAGATCTTTCAACAACAATAACTGGTGGCTTTGGGACTTCCCTGGCAGTCCAGTGGTTAAAACGCTATGCTTCCACTATAGGAGGCACGGGTTTGATCCCTGGTCAGGGAACTAACATCCCACATGCCATGTAGTGTGGCTAGAAAAAGAAAAAAACAAACCACCCCCGAATAAACAATCAGATGACTTTTACTGAAAACTAGCTATGTGTCCAAGTTCTCTGTAAACCATATAGACGTGGGACTTCATTTCATATTCATAACTCTATGAAATGGGCGTTATTTTTAAAGTGTTTTAGCAGAATAATACTTAATACACTGTAAGTTTTAGTGAACATCCATTTAATCACTACTCAGGTCAAGACTTCCCAAGTAGTGCTAGATGTAAAGATGCGCCTGAGACGCAGGAGATGAGGGTTCGTTCCCTGGGTCTGAAGATTCCCCTGGAGGAAGGCGTGGCTACCCACTCCAGTATTCTCGGCTGGAGAATCCCATGGTGGGCTACAGTCCATAGGGTTGCAAAGACCTGGACACCGTTGAAACGAATTAGCATACATACACACATATAGGTCAAGAAACATACAACCAGCATCCCAAAGACCCATCCTGTGCTCCCTCCCTTCCCTGAGATGGAGACTATCAGGCCCTGTTTCTCATAACCTCCATGCTATCCTGCCTCTTTGGCAGCTTTAAACACAAGAGCCATTCAATGTTAGGGACCTTGGGCATTGTCTAATCAACACACCTCCCCCTCGTTTTGAGTTGGGGGGAAATGACTTGCTCAAGGTCACACAGAGTGTTACAGAATCTGAATCTCCTCTTTCTACTGGCTGATGAACTCTTTCTTAGCCTTGCGCAGTGGGGACCGCAAAGCTGCCTTCCACGCCAGGGCCTTGGAGAGACATCCCGTCCAGGGCTAGCCTTACCTTGTGGTCATCTGTGAGCGGCGGCCCCTCCGCTGCACTTGCCGGTGCTTGATCATTATGTTCCACGGGTTCTGTGGGGACCAAGGGAGCAGATGTCACCGGGGTCCGTGACACTGCGTGGAGGTGGAGCGTGGGTATTAAGTTACACCTCAGACATTCCTGCTTCTCGGGTGCTTTCACCGTCTCTGCCACTTTGGGGTTAGGGCGGTGCGGGGGAAGGCCCGGCCGGGGAAGAGGAACCGAGGCAAAGTTTCCTGCCTCCAAAGTCCCAACCCTACTTCTCAGAAAAGGGTGGAGGGAGGGGACCAGTGTTTACGGAGGGTCTACTCTGCCAGATGATGCGCTGGGCGCCTTACCCGCATTTATTATCCCTCCCTCCGACAACTTTACGAGGCAGGGGCTAAGCATCTCCATCTTCCCGAAGATGAAACTGGGGCTGAGGGGCTTGACAGGGCTGGCCCACGTCACCTAGCTAGGAGGGCGGCACCAGAATTTGAAGCCAGGTCGTCGGACTGTGACAATGCCAACCCCCTCGGTAGATCAGCCGCCGCGTTCTCTCCCCCGCGGGCCAGGGTCCCGGGAGCCCGAGGCCCTGCCCGGCCCGAGCCCCAGGCCCGGCCGGGGCCTTCCCGGGGGCGCCCTCACCGTGAGAACCAGCTGCCCCGCTGCGCCCGCGTCTCCCATCTCGGGGCCACCCCGCTCTGCCCCGCCGGGTCCCCGCGGCTGCTCAACGTCGCCAGTGGCCCCCATGGCGCCACGGGCCCCCACAACTTCAGCCCGACTCTGCCACCGGCCGGAAAGTGGCCCCGTGACGTCATTGTAGCGCGCCGCCTAAAGGCTCCGGAAGCGCGACGCGGCTAGCGGCGGGGTTGCCAGGGAAACCGAGCCGCTGTTTCCAGTCCGGTTGCGGCTGCTTAGAGGCGTTGCTTGTCGGGTGGCCCGTCTCCCTCTCGGGGGCGGCCTCGCTTCGGGTGTGACTGGGGGTGTTCAGTCAAGGGTCGTTCTTTGGCCGAGCCAAGGTCCATGGAGAAATGAGGGGCGGGAGGAAGGGAGCAGGTTTCCACGGTCTGGAGCTGGGGAGAGAAGGGGAGCGCTTGGTACTGGGGCGTCTGCGGTTGTCTTTGGAAAACTAGGTTTTAATATGCCTGCCACTCAGCTCCCAGAATTGGATGGGCCTCATACGAGGATCCCAAAACCCAACAAGAGAGGGAGGGGGTCTGGCCCATGGCATCCTAAACACTCAGCGGTCCCTCCAGGCCTTTACCCTAGGTTTGCCTCTTGGCGTCGGAAAGCATCTAATGAAGATCCTGGGCTTCTCTCCCCAGATGGTTGATTCTGGGATAGGTTGAGGATGCAAGGGTTTCACAGCTGTGGAGTTCCCCAGATCCCCTTTTGCTCTGCATTAGAGGTAAGACATCCATGAATAGAATTCGACCTACTTTTACCAGGTCATAATACGGGGTAGTAGAAGGTGCATGAGTTTTGCAGTTAGAAAGATCTGAGTTAAATTCATTATGATAAGATGATAAAGAACACTGACTGTGGAATTGGACTGCTTACCTTTGTTCTGGGCTTCCCAGTGGCTCAGTGGTTAAAGAGTCCTCCTGCAACACAGGAGATGCAGGAGATGTCTGTTCGATCCCTGGGTCGGAAGATTCCCTGGAGAAGGGAATGGCAACCCACTCCTGGTATTCTTGCCTGGGGCATCCCATGGACAGAGGAGCCTGGTGGGCTACATAGAATTACAGAGACTCAGACGCTGCAAAAAGTCAGACATGACTGAAGCAACTGAGCATGCACACACGCACCTTTGTTCTACTGCTTATTAGCTGCGACCTACATTTCTTTCTGTGATTCAGTTTCCCCATCTGTAGAATGGGGATAATAGTACTTAACTCATAGGGTTGCAGTGAGAATTAAGTGAATTAATTTATGTAAAGTACTTAGACCCTTGGTAGCAATAAACCTTCAAAGAATGCTATCTGTCACTACTGTTATTAAATTCCAGAAGCCACCACTTACTAGCTTAATGACCGTGGGCAGTTTTCTCTCTAAAAAAAGAATTCGTTTTCTTACTTTTGCAAGTTAATTGTGAGAAATAAAATATGTATAGCACATATTAGATCAACAAATGTTCACTTATCAGTCTTAAAATAATAAGATGACTTTCTGGCAACAAACTCCTAGGCCCTATTGAGGTTTTTTACCTTGTGCCTTGAATGTCCCCTGCCCTTTAACCTTGTTAGACTAAGCAGTGCCAGTGGACACTATTAGGTATCATGGTTGATCAAAGGGACAGATAAAGAAAAACAGAAATATAGGAAGAAGAGATAAAGAAAGGGAGTCTATATGACCTAGGTTGTTACTTGAGTCAGCAACTGTTCTTTTGAGTTTTGTCAACTAGCCTTTGTATAGTCCAAACATGTCCTATATAGGCTAGAGTGACCAAGATGTAGGTTTTTGGTACATTTATGTTCTGAAGAAATTCAAGCACTACTTTTGTATAGTTTTTGAATTGTTTGTATGCAGTTGGTTCTAGTCTCTGTTTTCTAGGTTGCAGTGATGGACACGAGCCACAGTGCATTTTATTAGCGTTGGTTCTTTCTTTAGTGGTGTCTTTAGTCCTTTCCTCTCTCATTTCAGCTGAGGTTATGTCCCTGGAAAACCCTCTAGGGCTCTCTGATCCAGTGTCCATCCCTCTGTTTTCTCAGCTCCCCCTAGATTCCTCATCATTGTCCCTTGTGCAGAGTTTGATCATTCTGATCACGTGTGTCTTTTGGTAGCACCAGGAATGTTCCCACACACCAGCAACCAATCACTTTTCTTCTTCTTGTCAGGAGAAGACACCCTTGGGAATTATTGCGAAAGGGAAGGATCTGGGGCTGGGCTTAGGCCAGTCCCCTTGCCTTGCCCTTCCTTCGGTTGATGTTCTGGGCAAGATGTACATGTCTGGCCGGATTGGAGTTTTCGTCTCAGCTCTCAGCATCATCGTCATGTTGAGCTGTCTCTTCCTCCTGAAGACAGTAGTGGCTCTTGGGTACACGGCATCCAGGGTGACTGTAGGAGAGCTCGGTGAGTTACCCTTTGGGACCCCTGACTAAGAGTAACTGAAAATGACTAGAGAAGAAATCAGCCCTTGCCTCCTCCCAGAGTGAGCATCCTCATTTGGGGAGATGATGGTCTCCTCTGTAGGACAGACCTGGATGGATCAATTCTGGGAGCAGCCAGGATGGGTCTTCCTGACTTTCTCTGTCCTCTCTGGACAAAGATAGCATTTCCATTCTGGCTTACTAGAGGTTCTGGCTTTACCCAACCTTTCTCTCTCTCTGCAGAATGGCTGGTCCTTGAGTGGTGCTGGGTGTGTGTTGGTGGATGGTGGGGGTGTGGGAGGAGGGGAAAGTGGTTGCAGAAATATTTTAGATAAGAATTTGGGAGAGGCTAAAGGTCTCTGAAGTGTATTTCTTCTATTCCCCGTTTCTTGAGGCCTTATCAGGCACCCCCAATCTCAGGTGATCTCTTTTGCAGTGAAAGAAGGAAAGTAGCCTCCCGATAAGAACCTGTGCCAAGAGCCATGCCGGGGGGATGAAGCCTGTCTGGCTGGGCAGATGCGCTGCAGTGCCTGCGTGGTTGGCTCTGCTGAGCAGTCATCCCTAAGGATGTCTCGAGAGGCGAAATCCGTGTCTCCTTTCCGATCTTGCCCCTGGGCTACATAGACCCAGCCAGCTTCCTGTCTTCAAGGTTGGCTCTTGGACTCTAGCTCACCTAGAGCACCTCTTCCCCACCCCCACCCTTTTTTTTTTGGTGGGGGAGCTGTCTCTTCTCCTTTAATCACTAGAGTCCCCAGTTCTTTGCTTTCTGTCAAGAAAGAATAGACCATTGATTATCTGCGCTGCTTTTACTTGGAACTCAGGGTTCTTGTGAAGGCTGACCTGCCAGCCAAATCTCCCCATGTAGCAGGCCCCTTCCCTCTACCCAGTAGGATTGTCTGCACCTGACTTTGGCAGCTCCCTTGGGCAGCATGCCCATAAAAGAGAATAGAGGATTGTACTCCTTGCCAGGACTCTAGAGGCCCCGTCTGGAACTAGGGCTGGGCGTCTGTCTCCCACAGGTCACTCCCTGGCAGCTTGTCGGGCCTGGTACAGTCTTTCCCGTGTTTGAAGGTGATGACTGAATTGTAGGGGCTGAGGGTGAGGCTGGCAGCCTAGCTGGGCACCTCAGTGAGCTGCTCTGGGCCCTGGCCAGCCCAGTTGGGGCTGCTGCTTTCCTGGGAGCTCAGCAGGTTAAAACAGTGATTCCTCTGCAGATCTCCAGGAGCCCACCGGCTGCGTGGGGTTCCTCGTCCAGTGGCAAGTGATATTGGCCACAGGGTTATTAGTGAAGTGCGTTGATACAGTTCCAGTTCTGGAGCAGGGCTGGCCCACTCACTCGATGGGACTCGTTGCTACGCCCAGTGACTGGCGCTAGGAGCTCTTCTCTCTGGGCTGTCAACAACTGCTTTCATTAAGCCCTGATTCGCCCGAGCCTTCCTGTGCTGTCTGTTTGGTAAGGTAGAGGCACGTGAGAGTGCCTGAGGGCCCAGGCTGGGCTATTATCTGCGCTGCTTTTACTTGGAACTCAGGGTTCTTGTGAAGGCTGACCTGCCAGCCAAATCTCCCCATGTAGCAGGCCCCTTCCCTCTACCCAGTAGGATTGTCTGCACCTGACTTTGGCAGCTCCCTTGGGCAGCATGCCCATAAAAGAGAATAGAGGATTGTACTCCTTGCCAGGACTCTAGAGGCCCCGTCTGGAACTAGGGCTGGGCGTCTGTCTCCCACAGGTCACTCCCTGGCAGCTTGTCGGGCCTGGTACAGTCTTTCCCGTGTTTGAAGGTGATGACTGAATTGTAGGGGCTGAGGGTGAGGCTGGCAGCCTAGCTGGGCACCTCAGTGAGCTGCTCTGGGCCCTGGCCAGCCCAGTTGGGGCTGCTGCTTTCCTGGGAGCTCAGCAGGTTAAAACAGTGATTCCTCTGCAGATCTCCAGGAGCCCACCGGCTGCGTGGGGTTCCTCGTCCAGTGGCAAGTGATATTGGCCACAGGGTTATTAGTGAAGTGCGTTGATACAGTTCCAGTTCTGGAGCAGGGCTGGCCCACTCACTCGATGGGACTCGTTGCTACGCCCAGTGACTGGCGCTAGGAGCTCTTCTCTCTGGGCTGTCAACAACTGCTTTCATTAAGCCCTGATTCGCCCGAGCCTTCCTGTGCTGTCTGTTTGGTAAGGTAGAGGCACGTGAGAGTGCCTGAGGGCCCAGGCTGGGCCCTGGACCTGCTGTCCTGAGGCATTAGGGTTTGAATGTGGGTAAGAAGCCTGGCTCCTCCGTGGCCTCTTTTTATCATCTTTAAAATGGAAGTAAGTCTATTATCTCTTACCAGGGTTTCCCTGATGGCTCAGCAGGTAAGACTCTGCCTGCAATGCAGAAGACACAGGAGATCCCTGGGTCAGGAAGATCCCATGGAGGAGGAAATGGCAACCTGCTGCAGTGTTCTTTCCTGGAGAATCCCATGGACAGAGGAGCCTGGTGGACTCCAAAGAGTTGCAAAGACTTGGAAATGACCGATTGACTAAACACATGCATGCTGCTGCTGCTACGTCACTTCAGTCGTGTCCGACTCTGTGCGACCCCATAGACAGCAGCCCACCAGACTCCCCGTCCCTGGGATTCTCCAGGCAAGAACACTGGAGTGGGTTGCCATTTCCTTCTCCAATGCATGAAAGTGAAAAGTGAAAGTGAAGTAGCTCAGTCGAGCCCGACTCTTAGTGACCCCATGGACTGCAGCCTACCAGACTCCTCCGTCCATGGGATTTTCCAGGCAAGAGTACTGGAGTGGGGTGCCATTGCTTTCTCCAAACACATGCATGCAAGGACATTTATCTCATAGAGTGATAAGGCAGTGTCCATTCTCACTGCTGTAACAGAATAGCACAGACTGAGTGGCTTATAAACTACAGACATTTCTCACAATTCTGGAAATGGGGACATCTGAAATCAAGGTGCCAGATTAAGTGTCTGATGAGGGCCTGCTTCCTGGTTTGTAGACTGCTCTCTTTTTGCTGTGACCTCATGTGACAGAAGGCCAATAAGGGCCAGTAGCCCTCATGAGGATTCCAGTCTCTTGACCTAATCACTTCCCAAAGACCCCACTTCCAAATGCCCTCACTTTGGGAATTTAGTTTCAACATAAGAATTTTCGGAGAGTACAAGTATCCAGTCTGTCCCATGTAGTTGATGCTGATGCTAAGTCGCTTCAGTCGTGTCTGATTCTGTGTGACCCCAGAGACGGCAGCCCACCAGGCTCCCCCATCCCTGGGATTCTCCAGGCAAGAACACTGAAATGGGTTGCCATTTCCTTCTCCAATGCATGAAAGTGAAAAGTGAAAGTGAAGTCACTCAGTGGTGTCCGATTCTTTGCAACCCCATGGACTGCAGCCCACCAGGCTCCTCCGTTCGTGGGATTTTCCAGGCAAGAGTACTGGAGTGGGTTGCCATTGCCTTCTCCAATCATGTAGTTGAGAAGAAATGTATATAAGAAGCATGTACAAAACCTGCCAAATAATGCCCAGTAGCTTATAGAGTTATGCCCAGCACCTTGCTGATCAGATTTCCTCCCAGCTCTCTGACGTCCGGCCTGTCTATTTCACTTGCTATCTTATAAATGGATTCAGTACACATTGAGTCAGTCTATACTGCCTGGCATTTGGGCATCCAGGGGTGAGCAGGGCAGTCGCCGTCCTTGGCCTCACGGAGCTCAGCCCTGATGTGAGACAGAGGAGATAATCCTAAGTGGACAGTAATAAGCGCCAGTCATGCCAGTGCTACGAAAGGAAAGAAAAGCGAGGGAAAGAGGAGGCATCATTTTAAGCTGGAGAACGAGAAGCAGCAGCTGGCTATTGGGTGCAATGCTAGGAAGAGGGAACTGCGGGGGCACAGCCTGCGGGGTGGGGCTGGGCTTGCTCTTTTCAGGAGGTGAAAGGTCAGTGTGGTTGGAGACGAGAGAGGGAAAAGGAGGGTGTTTCCAGTTCAGGTCTAGGCTTTCAGGGAACCTCCAGGGCCTCTGTCTAAGGCTTTGTTGTAAGTGCAATGGGAGGCCTTTAAAGCAGGGGAGACCTGGTTGGGTTTTCGTTTTAGACAGACCTCTCTGCTGGTGTGTGAAGAATGGATGAGGGAAATGGGGAAGGTGGTGGGCCAGTTGAGAGGCCCCTGTGACAGGCTGGGCACGGGGTTGGCCATGGCTCAGACCGGGCTGGTGACAGTGCAGACCTGGAAGAGTGGCAGACTTGTACTGTATTTTGGGGAAAACTTTTTATTTACTATTTTCGGCTGTGCTGGGTCTTTGTTGCTGCTTTTGGGCTTTCTCTAGTTGTGACAAGGGGGAGCCACACTCCAGCTGTGGCGCTCGGGCTTCTCTTGTTGTGGAGCACCGGCTCATGGCCAGCGGGCTTCCATAGCTGCAGCAGAGGGCTCAACAGCTGCGGTTCACCAGCTAAGTTGCCCCAGGGCATGTGAGATCTTCCTCGACCAGGGATTGACCCATGTCCACTGTGTTGACAGACAGATTCTTAACCAGTGGACCACCAGGGAAGTCCCTGAAATACTTCTGAAGACGGAGCTGACAGGCCTGGTTAGCAGATGTGGGTGATGCGGAAGAGGAAGTGTCAAGAAGGATGCAGAGTGTCTGGCTGGAGCCTTTGGGTGATGGTCGTACTCTTTGCTGAGAAAGGGGCAACTTTGGGAGGAGAAGGGTTTGGAGTGAAGATTCAGATAATGGCCTTAAGTTGTTCCAGAGGCGTCCCTGGTAGCTCAGATGGTAAAGAATCTGCCTGCAATGTGGGAGACCCAGGTTCAATGCCTGGGTTGGGAAGATCCCCTGGAAAAGAGGATGGCAGCCCATTCCAGTATCCTTGACTGGAGAATTCCATGGACAGAGGAGCCTCGTGCACTGCAGTATGTGGGGTTGCCAAGAGCTGGACACGACTGAGACAATCTCTGTCTGTCTGTCTTGGGTCCCTTATGCCCCCCTCCCACTGCGTGAAGGTTGGCCCCTTCTGAGCCCCTGTGAGCCTCCGTTTTCTTATTAGGAAATATGTATTACGTCCTTTTGTATGGATCGAGGGTGTGGGCTCCATGTGTGTTTGGGCCCCCCTTTCCTGAAACCTCCCCGCTGTTTGTACAGCTGAGAGAGTTAACACAGCAGGTCCAAGGTTAACGTTCCTAGAAAGGCCTGCTCACAAGACTGGCCTTGGCTGGCTTCTGGGAATTTGGATTTTTGAGTGAGTTCCTGCCACCCTAACTATTAAGAGTGGTATGGGCTAGTCAGAGAGTGCTGTGTGCCCAGCCCCCAGGAAGAATCTTGAGTCTCCAGTGGGTTCCCTGGTAGAATACCACTTCATACGTGTTGTCACAGTTTCATGCCAGAAGAATAAAGTTTGTCCTGTGCAACTCTCCTGGAGAGGGCTCCTGGAAGCTTGCGCCTGGTTTTCCCTGGACTTTGCGTCATGCGCCTCTTCCCGTTGATGGGTTTTGCTTTGTATTTTTGTGCTGTTGTGAATCATGGCCGTATGTACACCTGTATGCTGAGTCCTGGTGAATCACCGAAACTAGGAATGGTCCCGGGCGCTCCAGATGCACACTGGTTTATTTGTAAGCTTTCCTAACCTCTAAAGCTGTCTGCTGCTGGGTCTTTGGCAGAACTGAGCTGAGTCCTAGTGCTTGCTGACTGGCTTTTTGGTGATCCTTGCGGAGTGTAGGGGATTGTAATCATGTGGGTTAAAGGGCACTGGACCTAGTGTCAAAGCTTTGTACAGCTGAGAGAGTTAACACAGCAGGTCCAAGGTTAACGTTCCTAGAAAGGCCTGCTCACAAGACTGGCCTTGGCTGGCTTCTGGGAATTTGGATTTTTGAGTGAGTTCCTGCCACCCTAACTATTAAGAGTGGTATGGGCTAGTCAGAGAGTGCTGTGTGCCCAGCCCCCAGGAAGAATCTTGAGTCTCCAGTGGGTTCCCTGGTAGAATACCACTTCATACGTGTTGTCACAGTTTCATGCCAGAAGAATAAAGTTTGTCCTGTGCAACTCTCCTGGAGAGGGCTCCTGGAAGCTTGCGCCTGGTTTTCCCTGGACTTTGCGTCATGCGCCTCTTCCCGTTGATGGGTTTTGCTTTGTATTTTTGTGCTGTTGTGAATCATGGCCGTATGTACACCTGTATGCTGAGTCCTGGTGAATCACCGAAACTAGGAATGGTCCCGGGCGCTCCAGATGCACACTGGTTTATTTGTAAGCTTTCCTAACCTCTAAAGCTGTCTGCTGCTGGGTCTTTGGCAGAACTGAGCTGAGTCCTAGTGCTTGCTGACTGGCTTTTTGGTGATCCTTGCGGAGTGTAGGGGATTGTAATCATGTGGGTTAAAGGGCACTGGACCTAGTGTCAAAGCTAGGGGTTTGGGGCCCAGTCCTGGGACCATTAACTTCAGGCTGATTTCTCCCCCTTCTGGATGTCTGTCTGTCTATTTACATGAGAAGAAAGGAGTAGGTTTGAGGACTCAGGGCCCATCTTGGCTTAAGAAGTTGTGACCTGCCACTTTCCTGCCAGCAGCTGACGTCTTTCCCTAGTGGAGGGTTGGAGCTGAGGAAGCAGTGGGGACTCAGTGAGTGAGTGTTTCTGGGCTTCAGCTTTCTATTCTGCCTTTCTGGTGATAGCTTGGGGTCTTGGGATCGGGCATATCCGGAGGCTAGACTGACCATCCCTATTTTGGCTGTGGTTCGTATTTCTCACCCTGATTCCTGCTGAGATGACTGAGGTGACTAGAAACCATGTGACAGCAGGAACTGAGCTCGCCTAGCCTGGCGAAGCTGAGGCCGTGAAAGGCAGAGGGTGTCTACAAGGTGGCTCAAGCTGTGATCTTACCAGGTGTCCGGGGCTAGGTAAAGGACCAATGGAGGAAGACAGACTGCAGTTGAGTATAAAGAGAGGCTTTCTTATCCCTAAGGCTGTCTAGCTTAAGCGTAAGGATGGCTGGCTGTGATTGGGCTTGGAGGTAGTAAGGCTCCCTTAATTTCAGCTCTCTAAACTGAGGATGGGGGATCGTTTGGCAGGGATTCAGGCATCAGATAGGGTGTTGGACTGGGTGGCCCTGCTGGGCACTGGTCTGAAGGGATATATTCTGAGCCTCAGGCTTCAGCCTATCCTCCAAGGGTCCCTTTGTTGCTTCTGATAGTTGATAAATCCCCAGGGAACTCAAGGCAGTGTGGCCTGGGAGACAGTAGAGCTTTGGTGTCTGTTCCTTGTCCTGGGGATGAAAGCAGTGGTAGCCGGCTGCTCCTGGCATTGGTTACTTCAGAGCCGTGAGTGCGCTCAGTGGCTAAGTCGTGTCCGACTCTTTGCGACCCCATGGACTGTAGCCTCCCAGGTTCCTCTGTCCATGGGATTCTCCAGGCAAGAGTACTGCAGTGGGTTGCCACTTCCTCCTCCAGGGATCTTCCCGGCCCAGGGATTGAACCCGCGTCTCCTGTTTCCTGCTTTGGCAGGCGGGTTCTTTACCCTGAGCCACCTGGGAAGCTACTTCAGAGTCAGGCCCAGCAAAATGGTTAAATCTGGAAAGTTTGCGATTCTAAGCCCCAACTCTCTAGGGTACAAGGTATAATTTGGTGAGACGTTTATGTTTCTGGGTTTTTTTTTTTTTTCTATTGGGGAGTTTGTTTTTATGTTCAGTCTTCTCAACCTTGGGGATAAAAGGCTTTGTTCCTTGTTAGAGGGATTTTAGTGTTTGTCAAACAAGTGGGGAGGTGTGGGGAGGGACATGTGGTGATGAACAGTGATCATATTTTATGAATAAAAAAATCAAGACACATAGTTGTAATACGGACTGACAATGGCATCAAATAGGGGCTGTTTAGAAAATCTAAAGATGCTAGGTTGTTACACCTTGGATTGTTCAGCTGTACGAGGTTTCCCAGGTGGCTCAGTGGCAAAGAATCTGCCTGCTAATGCAGGAGATGCCAGAGACTGGAGTGTGATCTCTGGGTGGGGAGGATCCCCTGGAGGAGGAAATGGCAACCTGCTGTGGTATTCTTGCCTGGAAAATATCATGGGCAGAGAAGCCTGGAGGGCTGCAGTCCATAGGGTTGCAAAGAGTCAGACACAACTGAGCGACTGAACACATGTTTAGCTGCACGCATTCTCTTGGAGTCTAGCACGGCTTTTTCCATCGTGTCAGACTTCCCGGAACCAGCTGTGTCCAATCATATATATGTATTCTTTCTCAGAGGCACTGGGCCAGTCCTGTCTTGGTTTTCCACAAAGCCTTGAATGGCCTCTATTTCCCCTCCATTTAAAAAACTGGAACACCGAGAGGAGTGGGTCACGGTGAGTGGGTGTGGTTTGGATGTGGCTTCTTGGGTGTGCCTGGCCTGTGGAGCTGGCCCGTTGCCCACGGGTCTTAGGGATGGTGCAGTAGAAAGTGCTTCACTACAGACCGAGAGGCTGGGTTTCGTCCTGCTTTGGCGCTGACACTCTGCGGTCCTGGGCCAACAGCTTCTCTTCTCTGAGTTTCATTGTCTGTCTAGGGGCGGTGAACGTGTCCCCTGGAGAAGGGCATGGCAACCACTCCAGTAGTCTTGCCTAGAGGATCCCATGGACAGAGAGCCTGGTGGGCTACAGTCCGTAGGGTCCCAGAGACTCAGACATGACTGAAGCAGCTGAGCTTGCACGCATGCGCACACGCTGCTTGCATACTTGCTGGGGTCTTGTCGGTCACAGCAAGTCACCTGGTCCAGCCCAGAGACATAGGGAGGGGGCTACCTGGGGCCTGAGTTCAGCAGCCAGCAGTGCTGATGTCAACCGCAGGAAGCAAGGAGGGAGGACGAATATGGGGGCGGCAACTAGTGAGTTTGCCACAACTTGTTAGACCTCAACCGCGCTTTTCAAGCTGCATCTGGATATCAACTTCGTGTTTTGTGGCCAGCATTAAAAAAAAGAAGAAATAGAATAAGAAGTATCAGCATTGAATATATATGAATGTGAAAGGTTGTTGTTGAATTACGATGCCAGGATTCTTGGCCCTCGGAGGAGAAGAATTCAATCCGGGGCCAGAGAGGAGGCTTGATTGCTCAGAGCTTTTGTGTAACAACGTTTTATTAAAGTATAAAGGAGATAGAGAAATGGTCCCTTTGTTGCTTCTGATAGTTGATAAATCCCCAGGGAACTCAAGGCAGTGTGGCCTGGGAGACAGTAGAGCTTTGGTGTCTGTTCCTTGTCCTGGGGACGAAAGCAGTGGTAGCCGGCTGCTCCTGGCATTGGTTACTTCAGAGCCGTGAGTGCGCTCAGTGGCTAAGTCGTGTCCGACTCTTTGCGACCCCATGGACTGTAGCCTCCCAGGTTCCTCTGTCCATGGGATTCTCCAGGCAAGAGTACTGCAGTGGGTTGCCACTTCCTCCTCCAGGGATCTTCCCGGCCCAGGGATTGAACCCGCGTCTCCTGTTTCCTGCTTTGGCAGGCGGGTTCTTTACCCTGAGCCACCTGGGAAGCTACTTCAGAGTCAGGCCCAGCAAAATGGTTAAATCTGGAAAGTTTGCGATTCTAAGCCCCAACTCTCTAGGGTACAAGGTATAATTTGGTGAGACGTTTATGTTTCTGGGTTTTTTTTTTTTTTCTATTGGGGAGTTTGTTTTTATGTTCAGTCTTCTCAACCTTGGGGATAAAAGGCTTTGTTCCTTGTTAGAGGGATTTTAGTGTTTGTCAAACAAGTGGGGAGGTGTGGGGAGGGACATGTGGTGATGAACAGTGATCATATTTTATGAATAAAAAAATCAAGACACATAGTTGTAATACGGACTGACAATGGCATCAAATAGGGGCTGTTTAGAAAATCTAAAGATGCTAGGTTGTTACACCTTGGATTGTTCAGCTGTACGAGGTTTCCCAGGTGGCTCAGTGGCAAAGAATCTGCCTGCTAATGCAGGAGATGCCGGAGACTGGAGTGTGATCTCTGGGTGGGGAGGATCCCCTGGAGGAGGAAATGGCAACCTGCTGTGGTATTCTTGCCTGGAAAATATCATGGGCAGAGAAGCCTGGAGGGCTGCAGTCCATAGGGTTGCAAAGAGTCAGACACAACTGAGCGACTGAACACATGTTTAGCTGCACGCATTCTCTTGGAGTCTAGCACGTGCTTTTTCCATCGTGTCAGACTTCCCGGAACCAGCTGTGTCCAATCATATATATGTATTCTTTCTCAGAGGCACTGGGCCAGTCCTGTCTTGGTTTTCCACAAAGCCTTGAATGGCCTCTATTTCCCCTCCATTTAAAAAACTGGAACACCGAGAGGAGTGGGTCACGGTGAGTGGGTGTGGTTTGGATGTGGCTTCTTGGGTGTGCCTGGCCTGTGGAGCTGGCCCGTTGCCCACGGGTCTTAGGGATGGTGCAGTAGAAAGTGCTTCACTACAGACCGAGAGGCTGGGTTTCGTCCTGCTTTGGCGCTGACACTCTGCGGTCCTGGGCCAACAGCTTCTCTTCTCTGAGTTTCATTGTCTGTCTAGGGGCGGTGAACGTGTCCCCTGGAGAAGGGCATGGCAACCACTCCAGTAGTCTTGCCTAGAGGATCCCATGGACAGAGAGCCTGGTGGGCTACAGTCCGTAGGGTCCCAGAGACTCAGACATGACTGAAGCAGCTGAGCTTGCACGCATGCGCACACGCTGCTTGCATACTTGCTGGGGTCTTGTCGGTCACAGCAAGTCACCTGGTCCAGCCCAGAGACATAGGGAGGGGGCTACCTGGGGCCTGAGTTCAGCAGCCAGCAGTGCTGATGTCAACCGCAGGAAGCAAGGAGGGAGGACGAATATGGGGGCGGCAACTAGTGAGTTTGCCACAACTTGTTAGACCTCAACCGCGCTTTTCAAGCTGCATCTGGATATCAACTTCGTGTTTTGTGGCCAGCATTAAAAAAAAGAAGAAATAGAATAAGAAGTATCAGCATTGAATATATATGAATGTGAAAGGTTGTTGTTGAATTACGATGCCAGGATTCTTGGCCCTCGGAGGAGAAGAATTCAATCCGGGGCCAGAGAGGAGGCTTGATTGCTCAGAGCTTTTGTGTAACAACGTTTTATTAAAGTATAAAGGAGATAGAGAAAGCTGACATAGGCATCAGAAGGGGGCAGAAAGAGTACCCCCCTGCTAGTCTTTAGCTGGATGTTATATAGTCACCAGCAGTCTGTTAGGGAAAGAAAGGAATGTCTCAGAACTTAGAATGGCACCAGGCCCCTCACCCATAAGATGTATTTTGGGATAATCTTAGCACCAAATGGTTCATCTTGGGCCATAAAAGGATTAACTTGAATCTTGAAGAAGGGCAAAGCACCATACAAATAGTTTCATTTACATAGATTAGAGGAACAGTATCAGAGTATAACATACTGGTTTATCAAGTAGGTTCTGAGCCCAAAAGGCGGAACCGACTTGAAGACAGAGTTTGGGGTAAATGCACAGTACATTAGCATAGCTTAAGATAAACATTTCCATAAGAAAAAGGCAATGGTTAACTTCAGGTGAAACCAGGTGTCATTATGGCAACACAGAATTTTAAGAAAAACCTCCTTTTAAATTTGTTTCCTCCTGCCGCTTAAGAGAGAGAAAATGTCTGACATTTGCAGGCTATTTCCTCCATTTGGAGACCGCTGGCCTTCCTGCCTGTTACCCTCTCAAATGCATATACATATACACCCTTTAAGCATAAATATTTATGAAATACACACAGGAAACAATGGAAAATGTTTCGTTTTCCATTACATTTTTGTTTGTACATTTTGTCCTGGAGTCCCAATAAAAATAACTGGCAACACTGGGCTGGGGTACCTCTGAGCCCCGGCGTTCTGATTCTGTGGCAGAGCGTGGTGGTGAGTGTCCGGCTGACCCGCTTCCGTGTGAAGAGCTGTGTGACGGGGACGCGTCCTGTCCCCAGGGACAGAAGTGCTGCAGCACCGGCTGTGGCCACGCCTGCTTCGGAGACCTTAAGGGAGGTATGCCAGCTCCCTGGGGGAGATCCCTGGGCGCTCCTGGCTCCCAGGGCTGGCTAGGGAGGGAGCCACCTGTGGCCGTCTCGTCTTCTCTTTCTGTCTGTGGGAGGAAAAATCCTTCCAGCCCTCATACCCTGTCCCCCTCCAAGCCAAGGCAGTCCTCCTCCTGGATCAAGGGGCCCATGTATGGCGGGGGGTGGGGAGTAGGAAGCCCAGGCACCAGGGGTGAGGGTGGCGGTGTGGGAGCCCTGCTTCTGCACCCCACCCAGGCCCACCCCAAACCCACAGTGATACCAAGTCCTGAAGTGAAAAAAGAAACAAGTTTGTTGCTCAGTCATATTTGACTGTGCGACCCCATGGACTGTAGCCTGCCAGGCTCCTCCATCCGTGAAATTCCCCAGGCAAGAGTACTGGAGTGGGTAGCCTTTCCCTTCTCCAGGGGAGCTTTCCCAACCCAGGGGTCAAACCCAGATCTCCCGCGTTGCAGGCAGATTCTTTAGCATCTGAGCCACCAGCGAGGTACCTCTAGGGAACTCCTTGTGAGACACCACTTGGAAATCATTACTCCAGATGCTCTCTTGGGGCCCTGCGGGGGCTCAGATCCTCTAGCTTCAAGGTGTCCCAGCCAGATGTTTGATTAAGATCTAGTCAGATCAGGGATGGATTCATCTGAGCCTCTGTGTCTTAAGTCCCAGATGGGATCCCACCTGGAGTCACTGGAACCAACCGTCCTGTCTCTGTACCTTTGCCTGTTTACCCCCCAGGGTGGGGCGGTGACTGTCCAAAAGTCCTAGTGGGCCTGTGCATCGTCAACTGCATGGTCGATGCGAACTGCCAAGCTGGGGAGAAGTGCTGCAGGTCAGGCTGTGGCCGCTTCTGTGTCCCGCCCAGTCCCAGCCCCCCGGCGGGCCCCGAACCCCACCTGGACCATGAGGTCTGACTCTGACTTAGGTGAGTACAGTCCCTCGTTAACAATAACAGCGGTCTTCACTGCTATGTCCAAAACACCAACTTAGATGCTGGGTGGGAACTCCAGACGGGCAAGGCAGTATTTGCCCTGGCAAGTCTAGTTCGATTCTGTTTCACAGGTCAGGACCCTCGTATAGGCCGTATGGGCATACAGAGTAAGTGTGCTTCCTTGGGAAGGTCCTTCTCCTAGAAGTATCATTTGGTCTGGGCCCGGAAGGCTCGGCTAGATGTTACCCAGCTAGGAGAACACAGAGAACAAGCTGGACGGGTGGCCTGGTGCCCAGAGACACAGAGGGTGGACTGTGTGTGACGCACTTGGGGAATGGGTGGGGTGATATGAGAGAGGGGGTGAGGGGCCAGACAGGCTGCTTTCACAGCAGGAAATATCAGGTTGGTCACTGCATGACACACAGTCTTCAATGCCAGTTTAGCCTGGATTGTCTGAAAAGCAGGCAGCCGTTTAAGGTCCGTGAGAGCAGTCTTTGCCTAACTTCTCCAGTGTAGAAGGGGAGACAGACAGGCTGGGGAGCCGGAGCCAGGAGGGCGCAATTATGACCTGATGTTTCTTCTTGCAGGGCCCCGGTGCTCTCGTCAATCTGATGTGTCCTGAGCGTTGAGGGGGCGTGTCCTGCAGCCAGGAGAGGCTGTCATCCTGGGGCTGGTGGCACCCCTGGGCACTTCACTGCCCTCGCCGTGTTGCTGTTCCACTGCTGCCTTGACTGTGGGAAACCTGGCCCTGGGTCTGGGCAGTGGGTGTGTGGTGCTTCTTTTCCCCAATAAAGGCTGATGCTGACCCTCTTGTTTGTGCTGTTTGAGGGCTAAGATGAGGAAAGAGAGCAAAGGGGTCTGAGCGTGCTTGTGGGATTCTGGGATTGACTTCTTTAGGAGGGATAAGCGATCTATTCTGAGAACACCAAAATGGATGCTGGTTGGGTACGGCCAAGGGGGAGATGGGTGGATGCCAAACCCAGGGTGACTTGCCATCGACATGTGTCTCAGCTCCAGGAGGGGGAGAGTCAGGCCTCTTTCTGGACTTGCTGACTTTTCTTTGGTTGGAGAATTAGGGTTGGGGTGGAGCTGGGGTGATGGCTAGTTTTTTGAGTCGCTTGGATGATCCCACCATGGTCCGCCTTCCTTGGGGGCCAGCCCTTGGCTTCAAGATAGGTGTTTTGTCGCCTCCAGGAAGCTTTGCTATAGGGCGGGATGTCTTTAGGCTCTTTGGACCAAGATAATAAAGTATATATACATATGTGTATATATATATATATATACATACACTTTTTTGTGGATCAGATTCTGTATCTTGGAGATCTTTTATGCCATCACATGTATTCTTCTAATAGCCCTCCATAAAAATAACTGGGGTTCCCTGGTGGCTCAGACAGTAAAGAATCTGCCCGCAGTACATGGAGACCCAGGTTCAATCCCTGAGTCAGGAACATCCCCAGGAGAAAGGAATGGCCACCCACTCTAGTATTCTTGCTTGGAAAATTCCATGGGCAGAGGAGCCTGGCTGGCTACAGTCCATGGGGTCACAAAGAGTTGGACACAACTGAGCGACTCACACACACACATCAAAATAACTAAGCAGTTATCTCTTGTTGGACATTCTTTAGGTTTTTTGGACCAAGATAATTTTTTTAAAATTCTATTTTTTATGGATCAGATTCTATATCTAGGAGATCTTTTATGCCATCACATTTTTTAATAGAACTCCATAAAAATAACTAAGCAGTTATCCCTGTTGGACGTTAATATCTTTACACAGAGAATTCCTTGGTAGTTCAGTGGTTAGGGCTCCATGCTTCCACTTAAGGGGGCACGGGTTAGATCCCTGGTTGGGAAGCAAAGATCCTGCATGCTGCTCAGTGCCAGTGGGGAGCAGGACTGGAGAGGGAGGTGTGAGCTCCAGGAGCAGCTCAGACTGAGCACTGGGAAAGGAGTCCTTCCAGACCTGCCGTCCTCTTCCTCTGGGCCAGCCTATCCTGTCCTCTTCCTCTGGGCCAGCCTATCCTGTCCTCTTCCTCTGGGCCAGCCTATCCCGTCCTCTTCCTCTGGGCCAGCCTATCCTAACTGCCTGGAATGGCGGGGAGGGGCCGTGGGGAGGGGAAAGCAGAGGCAGACAGGACTGGGAGAGAGGAGGGGAAGGGCTGAAGGGCTGAATTTGAACCAGGATTGTTCAAATCCTAGTTTTGCTGCTGCTGCTGCTGCTAAGTCGTGTCCAACTCTGTGCGGCCCCAGAGATGGCAGCCCACCAGGCTCCCCGTCCCTGGGATTCTCCAGGCAAGAACACTGGAGTGGGTTGCCATTTCCTTCTCCAAAGCATGAAAGTGAAAAGTGAAAGTGAAGTTGCTCAGTCGTGTCCGACTCTTGGTGACCCCGTGGACTGCAGCCTACCAGGTTCCTCTGTCCATGGGATTTTCCAGGCCTTTCTAGGCAGCTTTTCCTATTGTTGGAAGAAATAAAAACTAAAATCGACCCATTTTCAAGGACAACTAGACTAGTGGCAGCCTGCTAATGTGTAATAGCCCTTAGGATGCTTATGGGGAAATCCGGGCAAAGGGAGAGCACTAAGCCCAGGTGACTTCCTCGGGAAGACTTGACCCTGTAGCACTCAGCCAAGGAGGAACTGGGGGAGGGACTTGGGAGCAGAGAGAATAAGAACCCCATTAGGATGACCCGGGTGTGCCTGCCCGCCAGAGGCTGGATATCAGGTATCACACTTCATTCCTTGGGTTTGGGCCGGTGGGCTTTATTTCCTACACTGTAAAAGCAAAGAAGCCATCAGAACCTTTCCTTTCTGAGGGCTGAAGGCCTCTGGACCCTGGTCCCATTCCGTAACCTTGTACCCTGAAATTAGCTTCTGACCAGGTGGAAAGGCCACACACCTCCCACTCCCTGACCCTCAGGCTTCCACCTGGCTCACCTTGAGTGCTTGCTAGGTGAAATCTGAAACCAGCCCCTCGTGGAGAGCACTTGGAGGGACAGAAAAGAAACGGCCGACCACTTGGATTCGTAGGTGGGAGTTCTAACATGTAAGGCAACTTACGTGTTTGTCTGGGGCGGCCCCAAGGCCGGCAGATCTCTGCACTCACCTTCAGAAACTCGAAAGGTTTATCGGGAGGTCTTAGCTGGGCTCAGCTGCATGTACCTAATGGCCTCCCTCTCTTAAGACTGTATCCTTAGAACCTCCGCTGCGGGAACAGTGGGCACAGGGTCCATTCCAAAGATGGGAGGGCTGGAGGAGCCTCCGATTGCCCGGTTCAACTCACGTGTCAATCAACCGTTACATTCTTTCAGTGACCTCCCCTAACAACTCCTTGTGCTGAGCAGGATTTCCTGAGGCTCTGACACTTGCCAGTCCTCCAGTGTGGGTCAAGCAAGACCCGTTTTTTGACCAGACCCAGTGCGTCTTGTGAGTCTTCCTTCTCCCTCTGTTTGGTGACCATCAGGTGTTAGAAATCCGTGGCTCCACAGGTGACCTGAGAGCACCGCGGACCTCTGCATCCTCTCCTTGTCATCCTTCTGGATTTCATGCTGTCCAGTGAGGCGCAATGTCTTTGGTGAGTGGAGTACATGGGATGAGAGGGGCAGGAGGCTGAACCCATGCCCGTGGGCAAGGGGCCCTTCTGACAAGTGGATCAGTGCAGAGGACAGCCTCATCTAGATTCACCAGCATCAGTGAAGAATGAAGAAGCCCCCCCACCCCCATGCCCCGCCCCCACC